>JBBIGA010125763.1:0-24272 GCA_037576975.1 Alestes dentex | reverse complement strand
TAAAATTACTATGTACTATGTAATGTTTTTTGTCTTTATTCTTTTTAGTTTTATTTAGTATGTTTAGTAACATTCATGTGAGAGGAAAAAAATGCTAAACAGTTTTTAAATATTAGTTTTGCAGATGCCTAAGACTTGCACAGTACTGTATTTTCTACAAGTGTTAAGCCATAGCCGCTTTAGTGTTGTACTATTGCTTGCAGGTCGTATTGGGTGGGCTGTGTGAGTTGGAGTCCAGGAGGTCTCTATCTTGCCTGTGTCCTAAAGAGAGGCTCCCTCTTGTTACTGGCCCGCTTGGGTGGCTTGGTCTCTCTCTCCACCGCAGGGTGTGACATTGAGTTTGGACCTGCACATTTCCTGCCCCTTCACCCGCTAGTCACTTATAGGTGAGTGTGATTATAAAGAAATTCACTCTTCTGTATACTCTTGGTGCTGTATTTTATAGCAAAGGATATTAACTGAAGACTGGGATGCTGTCTTACTGTCATTAATGGAAACGTGTTTGTCAGTGTGCTGTTTTCTGCTCCTCTGTTAGTCCGAATTCCATTAAACCCATTTTCATTGATGGTTTTATTAGTTTTCTTGCTCATGATGTCTTTCTTCATGCTTCCCTTTCTTCTTTTCCTACATCTCTAGTCATCTGCTTTCTCTTTTTCCTCTTCCAACATGGTCATATTGTGCTCTGTTACATGTAAGTACTAGAGCAGTAAAGAAATCTTTCACTAATGATCCAAGAACACATTTACAGCTTGTTTGAGACTGCATACTGATGCAGGATCTCCATTTTCAGCATGTTTCGTTATAATAATGTGGGAACATCCTTCAATGCATGCATGCTCATATGCATGAAAATGCATCCTGAAAGCACCTCCTATTGCATGTGCTGCTCATGTTTGTTGTGACTAATTTTCCTCTTCGCAGACCTCCAGTGCCTTTGCAGCCACCAGACGATCCCCAATCCAGCTCCAGCATGTCTCTCCGTGACCCGATGAGACAGCGTTACTCTGTGACTTGGCACCCGCGGATCCCTTACCTCATCATGTCAGACGGCTACATGGTGACCATGATGAAGATGCCCAGCCAGCCCTCGCCTGCTTCGCTGATGAGCAGTCTCCTGCTAGACACGACCCAGGGGCTAGAGAGAGTGCGCAAGGTCCTGGGGTCAGGGCAGGTAGGACAAATGCAGTACTGAGCAGAAGTCTTCAAATCTTCCACAAAATACCAACTACTTTTTTACAAACCGAACATATCTTGTTCCTTTTTTTTACTGCTTTCTATTTTGTTCATTTATTCTAATGTTAAGTTTGCTAGCAGAAAGATATTTCATGACATGCTGAGAAAAATGGCTTTAAACATTTTGCAAAGGGGCCTAAGACTGCTATATGTGTGTTAGTTCCAGTACAGAGTTGAGTTTGTTTCAGTCAATACATTTTTTGCTTATGTGTGTCTTTGTGGTTGACCAGCCCCAAATCAGGAACAGACTGGAGTCCATGTCCACTTTAAAGTTCACAGCAAGTCTTTTGGCCATGAAAAACAAAGAAACACCTGTATCGACTCTACCTCTATTTCTCAGAGACGGAAAAGACACAGGAGGCCTGAAACTGATGACTGACACAGCGCAGGTCATTTTTTAATAAAACATTTCCATGGTATCATGTTTTCTGAAACATACCTAGGTGAGCTGACAATGTATTGTGATGTCAACACTAATTTTTTCGCACTTTTGTTTTCCTGTTATTTTAAGCAGCCGAATGTTTCATACATGCCCTCACACCAGACGCCATACAGTGACACGATGTATGCTGCTGTGTTTAAAATTGAGTAAACTATAATGGAAGGAATTAAGAATGAAATAAAATAATATAATAATAATATTGATGACTTCAATGACCATGATAAAGCGGTGTACCTTTTTTAGGCTGCTAACACCATCTACTTACTGCCGCAGTGTTGTGGCTCAGTATCAAACAGGGCAATGCCCAGTGCTGGACCTTGATCCAGTGGTTTTGACCGTCTTGTGCTTTCAGCCATTCACTTTGGTTCTTTTTACTCTTCTCTAGGTTGAAGATGACGATGAGGACTCGGATGCCGGTCAGTGCATGCACTCAGTTATGGAAGATGGTGGGAGGCTAGAATTTGCCTCAATGTTTGATACAATTCATGCCCAGCTTTTGGGTGACCCAGAGGACTCAGAGCAAGGCTTCTCAGCCCTCCTGGAGGAGCTGGCCATGGTACGGCGAAACCTGCTTAGTGCTTGGGCCCTCGGAGTGTCTCATGGTGGGACCATGGATCAGAGAGAGCATTTGTTGAGGTTCACTGTCTCCTGTGCTGTTCGACTGGCCTGTATGCTCCGGATCGCTCTCCCAGCGGTGCAGCCTCACTTGGAGGATAGAGGAAACTGGACCTCTAGTGTATTTGACCTCTTCAGGTCTCTGCTCAGCTTTCTGCCTTGGGACTCCTTCCACAAAGGCAGGAGCAGCTGCTTTGGGGTTGTGATGGACCTCGTCCATCATTTTGTACGTTTCTTTCTGCCCTCATCTTTTACCAAAGTTTGTTCCTCTCAGAACTTTATGGCAGTTCTTCTTATTCTACAAGAGGCATCCAAGAGTCTGGACCAGACATATACATTACCTCAGAGGACAGTGCTTCATGGGCAGGACGATTGTCTTTCGGACGTGTTCTTGATCACATTATTACAGGAAAGCAGAGAGGCTAAAGCTATGACATCTCAAACTCCGCTGCTGAGCAGACCCTCCAAAAGGTTCTCTTGATTTTATTGTTTTTTTATATAGTGCACACACAAATAGACATTAAATTACAATTATGGAATTATGTGAAATAATGTATACAGACTGAATTTATAGTTTTTAAGAAATAGAGCTGATGTTTCTTGGAGAAAAAGAAACATGGACATTAAGATATAAATTACTATAGATATACTCAGCGATATTCAAAATAAAAGGGCACAGTTCTCTTGATTTTTTAAATTTGAAGAAGATGCTGCAGAATGATTGTTACTAATGTGGTGCATGTATTTTGATCCGTTTCAGACTGGTAACTATTTGGAGAGAATTGTACAGGCAGGCCTTACAGTACCAGGCAGAGTTATACAGTCAAAGAAGCCTGGCCATCCAGAGCGAGGAACTAGAGAACATATCAGATATCATTTCTCAAATCCAGGGGGTTCTACAGAGTGCTGGAGAACATCTGGAGGAAAGTCCTGCCCTGCACAACATAACAGGTCAGACTTGGTCAGCCAGTGATTAATATGTTTAAAATAATTATAACAAAAAAGGGATCTTATATATTGCTCAGAAACATGAAATCATATTTTTTTTGTCCACAGGAGAACAGCATTTCATTTTAGGGGAATACAGTGAGTGTGTCCACACATGGTGGGTCCAGTTGTGGGCAGAGAGAGAGAAGGGTAGGCTTCTCACCATGTCATGTTTACTTATGAGCATACACTTTGATGGGATTAAATTACCTAGCCGTAAGCCTCTGTCACAGACACTTGTCCATTCATATCGTGCAGCTGGTTCACGGACTTGTTTCCTGGAGACTCGCTACTGCCTGGCTCTTCTGTTTGGCCAGCTGTTCCTGTATCGACTGAGGGAGGCCCAAGCCATGTGTGACTTCCTGGCTGAGCAGCTACAATCACAAAGTGGACAGGTGATGGAAGACAGTCAAGAAAACAGTGGTAAGGTCAAAACCTCAAAAGAATATCATCTGTCATGTCAACACCTTTTACTAAAAGAGCAATTCACCAATTTTTTAAAAACTTGCCCCTTTCCTTTAAGTGTTTTTAAGGGCTAAGTTCTATGTGATCAGTGACTAAACTGTAATCACTGTGTCCTCCTCCATAGATGTGGCTCATTTTGGAGGCTGGCTTCCACATCGAGTGAACGGCGAAGCTGCCTACGCAGTAGTTCAGTCTCTAGGCAGGTTCATGGCCTCCTACTTCACTAACCAACCTCTTGCTATCTTTCCACCACACAGTGTGGATGTACTGCCGCCTCTGCATTTGCCTCCATGTGAGTATCAACATAAAGGAACCTAATAAGAGCACAAAATAGTACACAGGTAATTGCAAATAATTCTGAGTGCTACCAAATTCATACTGTATCAGTGACAGGGCGGCGAATGGTGGCTCTGTCTCAGGGCAAGGTGGCAAGTGCGGTTCGATCACAGCATCTCTCGGAAGTTTGGACGGTGGACTATGCTCTGGAGCTCCTCCTGCTGGGTGGGCTGGTTCCTGAAGCTGGGTGGCTGGCCCAGACCTTGGGTGACTGGAAAACTGCTGCCTCCCTTGGCTTGGCCTACACCACCTACTGCAAGCAACACTACAACTTCAGCAGGTTTGCTTTTGATTACACCAGCTAGGAATATGGGCGTTTCTTTAATTTTATAAAAGATATCGGATCCAGATTCATAAAGCAGTTAAGAGTTTTTGTGTTTCACTTTAGGCTTAAATGGAAAGAGCTGCATCTCCCTTTGGAACTGCATCCTGGCTGTATCTTTCAGACTCAGCTGGAGTCATTAATGAGCTGTAAGGCTTTGTTTGATGAAAATGGCCAGGCTTTCCAAACTGGCACAGGTTTGTGCTTTAGCTGGCTTCATTTCTTGACGTATAGGAACACTATAGATTGCTTAAAATGAACATTGTGACTACAAACATGTGCAGATCCTGCTAGTGTGTATTTCCTCTTTCAGTGATGCACACAAAAGCAACTAGAGTGTTAATAGCTCTTTATCGCAGGTAGTCTTCTAACATGACTTTGTAATAATGTGTGAATTCCATGTTTATCATTCAGATTGAAAAATAATCACTAATGCGAATGATCAAGGCAGTTCATTTTAATGAATTAAGTTTTAAAACTATAATACCTTTTAATCATGTAATTGTGACAGTTTCAATTATATTTCACTGAGCACAATTCCTCATGTACAGTATATGATGACTTTGCTACCTTATTCTCTCTCAGATACAGTGGAAGTTGAGGATATGGAGGTCCTACAGGCCTCTGTGCAGGAGATCCTAAAGGCCTCTGTTATGGCTGAAGTGGATGTTGTCTCTCAGCCCTTCTTCCAGCTACTAGACTGTGCCAAAGAACATGCCTCCTCGCTGCCCACACTTGTGCCTTCTGCCTTCTACCTTCCTGCACCTCCTCTATATTGTCCACAGCCTGCTCCTAACACACAGGTACTCTACACAGAACCTGCAGAATGAACTGAATTAAAGTAGTAGGTGATTGTTACCGTTGTGGTGACTGTCCAAAAAGAAAATGAATCAGAGGAACAGACAGAGTATTGGCAAATACAGTGGACTACTAGCTTACAACCATTGTTGCCATTTTTGTGTAAAGCGTTAAGTTAAATGCATTGCAGCCTGCCTTCCTGGAGACTGTACAATCCTTATTTATGCTTCTCAGGACTCAGTTGGAGATGGGTTGCTGACCCTGGAGAGGGAGTTGCGCTGCCGGATTTCTGGAGTGGTGCAGCGAGCGTTACTGCTCTTCAGAGCTGCACATTGCTCTCAGCCTGCTGCCCAGTGGTACATAAGCAGCCTGCGTCGTAGCCGCCAGATCTTCCGCAAGGTGAGCACTTTAGTTACCTCACATCTTGGCACCTCAGCTGATACTTATTGGGCCGTTTTTATTTTATCATACCAGTTTCAAATGTGTATAAAGTTCTAATGAATTTTACAGTTTTTTTTTTTTTTTTTTACAGATCAGAAACAGGAATGTTGAATCGAAAGATGACATCCTTCTGGAGGGGTTGAAGAAGTTAACTAATCACCGTGGGTTTTTCCGCCCAGGGCACAGTGGTCGTGGTGTCATGGACAGTGTTACTAAACAGACCATAGGTGTGTGTTGCAATCAAACTGCAGTCAACTACCAGTAGCATTCTCAGCTGACCTTCTCAGATTTGTTTAAAACACAAGAGATAATGCATTGTGTTCAGTAGATAGTTTTTCAGGTTTTGGATTGAATAAGCTGTATCTCCAAAATTAAGGAATGTGAAATATTTCACATGCTGCACATCTGTTGCACAATATGCACAATAATGTTACTGAAAATATTAAGCAAATCTACAGAGATCAGCCATAACGTTAAAACCTAAAATGGTGTAGGTCTCCCTTGTGCCACCCAAACTGCTCCGACCCATCAAGGAAAGATCTCTGAAGGTGTACTGTGGTATCTGTGATAATTAATGTTATTCTGTGTGTTTCTTAGTGTGCTTCAGGGAGCTGTGTGGCCTGTGTTGGATGCTACATGTTCGTGATCAGCTCACTGTTTCCTGTAGAAAGTACCAGACTGCTAGGACCAAGTCCCAAAGCCCTCAGGTGCAGTAGACAAAAATTGGTTGGCGAAAAAGGAGCATTGATGCTAATTAATAAGTTGGAATAAGTTTATAATATTCTAGAAGAGAGCAATCAGTTCTACAGTTTTTACATGCAGTGCTTTGTGTTGCAGGTTTCAGATGTCAGTGTGTCCGAGCTGTGTGAGGAGGCACTGCGCTGGGCCTGTCGCCTGCTGCCTTTTTCTCACTTCCTTGGTGCTGAAGAGACACTGCAAGACTTGACCCTCAGTTTGGTGGCCGAACTGCCACCTGTTCCACTGGTAAAGACCAGAATTTTCGCAGTGCTATGAGTGTCCCTCAGTAACTCAAGCCAGTGCCTGAACCCCACTTCGCTTCTTTTTCTCCAATGACCAGGTAGCAGAGATGCTGGTCAGGATGTTTCCAAATGAGGTGGAATCTGTGCGAGTACCCCTGCGTGACAAGTACAATTCGCTGATGCAGAAATTAGGACCTTGCACAGTGGAGTCCTCAGAACAAGGTTTAACCATGTCATTAGTTCAGGATTCATTTAAAATTACTCCTACATCCCTGGGTTGTACACTATATAGGACAAAAATGTGCATCACATAGAACGTTGATTACAGGGCGTTTTGAGTTCAGGTTGGAGGGAGATTTGATCCATGGCAGGGGGTCTGGGTTTGGTTGCGGTTTGTTTATATATCACTGATAGATACAGTTATATTTATTTACAGCCATACAGCCAAGCAGTGGGGAGGAGGAAGATGAAGGAGAGACTATGATGCTGCTGATTCAAGATCAGTGGAGGCAGCAGTTCCGTGAGGAGCGACGTTTGGCAAAGTATCTGGCCCCACTGGAGCGGCATCTCTGGGAGAGGGATGAAGAGGCTGAGAGGGGAGGAACTCCAGTGATATTAAGCCGTTTCTCTTTAGGCACTAGCTTGAGTAATAGCACACTGACGGACTACGAGCGACCCCTAAGGAGCAGCGATGGGGACACTGCTGACACATTATCAGAGCCCCTTTCCCCAGATCTGCAGCCCCGGCCACTTTACAGGTACTTTCTCCACTGTCATTGCTGTTAAATCTACCCTCCTCACTCAAACTCTGCAAATTAATTACATACGCATAAATTAAAAGGTCCTCCTATAGTAATAAGACATACATAAGTATGGCTAATAATGGCATGCACATAAACCAGTAAAGTCTCTCAGTGTAAAACAGAATATGTTTATTTTATAGAACAGCAAAAGGGAAAAAAATATAATCCTAATATTAACTGCTCAGACTGTTTTAAAGTAGCATTGTGCTCTATTACTGTTACACCTTAAGATTAACTGCACTATGAATAGACTTGAACATGTAAAGATTGCTTTGCTTTTTATGATTGTTTTTTTCAGCTCTAAGTCATTCGAAACTCAGGACAGACTTGACAGGTCGAAAAAAGAAAAAAAAGAAGATGTAAGTCCCAAGTCTGTGAGCAAGGGACCAACTCAAGTGTCAGTTACAGAGCAAGGAGATGATGACAGCCCCTCCTTACCGACAGTGGGAACATGGGTGTTTGAGCTTGAGGATGAAGAGTACCCTCGCTTTTTAGAGCTTTTCTTCAGCTACGTGTTGGAGAAAGACAGTCTAGACACAGAGGGGTCAGAGCTGCCTCTGCTGAGCAGCTTTTCGTCACGGCTGCGTGACCGAGAGCTTCACTCTGACACCTTTGACATGCTGACCACACTCAAACGCCGCCAGGCTGGCAGAAAACGGGATGCGTTGCTCCCTGTGTTTCGTGCGGGCCATTGCTTTCACATGCTTCCAGAAACTCCTGAGCCTCCCCCCTCGATTAGTAACGCGCCGTCTTTCCTCAGTGAAACCCACACAGTTCGAACTAGCACGGCTGCTCAACCTCCCCCAAGGAAGCAACATGGCTTGTTCAGTCTTTTCCAGCAGAGGCGCCAAGCCCCTAGTGAGACACCACACAGGGGGTCCTTAATCAGTGCAGAAATGAGCCCTGTACAGAACTCGTTCCCATGGGCCCCACAAACAGAGCACTGGGCATTTAAGACTGTCTCCCACCCTGATGTTGACCTGCAGTTGGAACTGGATTCCAAGCTGGAGGCCCAGTTTCCCAGACTGGGCAGGCTGGTGGAATGGATGCTCCGCTGGGCAGACAGAAGTGTGCTGGTCACTCAGCCGAGCAGGAAGAAGTCAGAGGCTGCCAGCGAGCCTGTAGTCATCAGGGCCAAAACCACAGCTCCTGCTGTGCTCTTCGCTCTTAGGCTGCTAGAGCAGAGGTATACTGCTGCCCTGATGGGAACTGACAAGCGCTGTGCCCAGCTTGAGGTAAGTTATTTAGAAGGAACGTATTTGAGTTCATGAATTTTTGCTGCAAATTATGCTGTCGTTGATTCAACTCTACTGAAGTATGTAGGTCTACACTCTTCACGCTCATATCTGCAAAAAATCTTAGTGACTCTTAGAGCATATATTGACATTTTAAAATATATTGTGACTCTTAGGACATATATTGACACTCTTAAAATAATGCTTATTTTAAGAGTGTGTGTGTAAAATGTGAATGTCACTTGTTTTACAAAACACGCTTACATTATTTTACAATTGCAACAATTAAAATAGTAATGTTAAGAGCCTAGTGTGTGCATGTGTGACTCTGTTTCATCCCATCAGAAACTGAATCAGGAGTGAAGCTGCTGGAATACAGCACGTATAATAGCTACTATACAAACACTATTGCACTCAACACATATGGAGGCGTTTCTTATTTTTACACAGCTCACACTGCAATAGTTCATAAAAGAAAAACAATCTGTGCATTTAACACACACACAAACACACATTGTTGGATATTGGTTTCATAGTAGTTACTGAATATACTGAACTAGTAAGATAAGTAAATGAATAGTATGCCAATATATTAATAACTGATCAGTAAACTTGCAAGTATAAAGATTTCAAAGCTGATTTAGTAGTGGGTAAAATATTCTTGAGGACAATTATGCTTCATTTAAACATGTTTTCTCTTGGCCCAGGTTCCGGAGAAGGAGGTCACTGTGGCTCCAGTGCTCCAGCCCGATTTTGGCTGGAAGAGGGAGAGAGAGAGTAGTGTAGACACTGGCTATGCTGCTTCAGCAGGGACTCCCATCACTCTGGCTGATCAGGATCCTCAGCAGAGATGCGGCTCAGGGTGAGGACTCATTAGGCCTCATAAATGAACCGATAGCTCTGTGCTTTATTCTATTTGACCACCAGTAAATTTTTAGATAAATAACCAATTTTAGTGGGGAATCCCTGTAAATAGGATAAGTTTTAAACTGTATCATTGTATCAAACCAAAATGATGCAAGCAGCATTGGTTATTCTACAGCATTATTCTGTCCTACAGGGTGTGTGAATCTGAGGAGGTTCAGGAAGACCAGAGCATCTCTCACTTGTCTGGGCACAAGGAGGTGATGAAAGGAGAGCACACAAGAGAAAGTGAACAGTTCCAAACATCTGAGTCAGAAGGTAAGAGCCGTCTGGACTTACCTCTAGCCTGAAAAGTCTCAGCAACTATTTTGCTGATGTTTCTAAAGAGCTCTGGTTACTGCTTAATAATGATCTTGTTGTAGTTAAGTGTCTTCATTAGACTTGTATGTTGGTTAATTTACAGACAGTATGGAAAAGTCTTTTTTTGAGCCAAATATGACTGTTCAAATCAAGAATGACAGCAGAACACTTGGGGGGCTCAGCAACCAGGTAAAAAAACAACAACTTCTGGAAGCACTGCTATCCCAGGTTGAACTTTCATACTGTATCATAGTTACTTTTTAAATTCAATGATTCATTGTTTTCTTTCACAGCCTTTGACACTGGCAGATTTGGAATGCCCAAAGACAACCGGTGTCTCATCTGAACCTCTGTGAGTTTAAAATGAGGTTCATTTCTATAGTTGTACTATATTTATAGAACACATTTAAGGCATACCAAGGCTTCAGCTCTTGCTATTATGCATGAGGGGTTAAGTGTTCCCTGGCAGTCTTTAAGCCGTACAGGTTTCCATGGCATGAGTGTAAACAAAGCTCCTCACTTGACTTGTGTAAACTGAAACCACGGTGAGTTTTTGTTATCTAATCTGAAGGTGATGTGTGTTATAGTTCTGAGGGATGTGACAGACTGCACAGCACACCTGTAGAACCTGAAAATGAAGCAACATCCAGGCAAGTACAGCACCTAAGCTTAGCTTGTTTTGTCTACATACACTTATCTTGAGGGCTTCTTTTTCTGTCACAGTTTTGAGCGAAGATGTAACAGCTTTGATGATTGCAATATATTGCAACTTATTTGCATCACTACAAGTATAAATGTATGTGTTCTTTCTATGGCTCATTTAGCCCTGTACATAAGGCTGCAGTACAAGCATCTCCTCAGCAGCTTCCCCCAATATCAGACGCTTCAACTGCATCTGGAACTGCTAGCCATCCTCTCAGCAGAGCACCGTCCCAGAATGAAGCAAACGAACACCCAGACCCAGTCAGACAGCTACTCCAGGATGAGCTTTTCAGATTAGTGCAAGTGGGTGGAAAGCAGATGAAAAGTTTAGCACAACTTTAATACTTTTTTTATAAGCAAACAGCTACCTTCTTATAATGTTCTTTTATGTTTTAGTTGCAGCAGATCAACTTCATGAGTCTTATGCAAGTTGTGGGAGCCTCCTTTGCAAACTTGCCCCTTTCCCAAGCCAACCCACTGCTGGCACAACTCAATATACCTGCCTCCCAAGCAACAGCACCTGCACAACCACAAGTCCATACAAGCCTTTCCACTGTAGCACAGTCTGCAGATGGACTCACCAATGTAAGCACACAAACTCCACAAAACATAAGACAACAGAATGCAGATAAACCTATCTCTACTTCAGATCTCCAGAACGGGAAGAGCAGAGCTGCTGGCCAGCAGCCATCCAGTTTAGAAGCAGAACCTTGTGAAGAAATAACCAGTGCCGTTGATTCAAGATTAAACGCTCAGGTAAAAAGAAAAACTCTTACATCTTTTTTTTTCAAACTAGCTATTAGTTCATGTCTGATATGTGTTTGCTTTGACTGTAGGACATCCAACACCTGACCATTCGTTCAGACTGGACTAGGGATGGCCAGACAGAGGGAGGGCATTTTATTCATCCCTCTCAAGGGCTTCTCACCACTGTTGAGAATCGAGCTCATCCACAGTTACTCTCCAGTGGCAGACCTCATGACCGTCCTGTCTTTAGGCCTCGAGAGAGGACTGCTCCAGTAACACAAGGACTGAAGCTTCTCCATTTACCCTCTCCTCAGTCAATTTTACTGCGACCCCCTCCTCCTGCCACAGTGAGAGAGGCCTGGGGCTCCAAGCCCCCTCACTTAAACCTCAGTCAGTATGAGTCCAGAGCTGAGGAGAGCAGTAGTAGGTGTGCTGAGCCCATCGCACCACCACCATCTCTCCCAAACTTTAACCTGTGCACCAAACCAGCTCAGTCACAAATACCAGAAGCTTCATCCAGAAGGCAAGGTGTAGGAGAAGCCCTTCACCTGCCTCCTGCACTCCACACAGGGCTCCCGCTACTGCGCTTGCCTCCTGCTACTCAGATGCAACATATCCAGCTGCCTCAGATCCCCCTATCTGCCCCAGTGAAGCAGCCTGCTTTGGTCATTACAGAAATGGGACACTATCCCAGACTTCAGCTTCTGCGCACTGAGCCTAACCCATCAACTGTGGTAAGTTCCAGTGTAGCCAACTCCAAAAACATTAAAAACCCAATACATAAGAATGCTCTACCATTCAAAAGTATGTGTGTGGTATTAATGTTTTCCAGTAATATAAATCCAATGTTGTTGAAATAAAAAATAAATATAAAATGAACTTAAAGTTCCCTGCAGCCTACATGTGTCTTGTTTTTACTTTTTCTTCCTGAGATCCATTTATGATGTTAGTGTGGGTTTATGGATAGTCATAATTAATTTTGACATAATTTATTTCAACCTTACTTTATCACTTATAATCACACATTCCTTTAAGATGTGTCTAAATGACCTCTATTCTGTTTGGGTGTTTGTTTGAAGCAAAATGTTGTGTGTTTTGCACTGTAGGGTTTTCAGCACATTACTCCCCCGATGCCCACTCCTCATCTGATCCCACTTGAGAAACTGATGTCCTGGGCTGTAGGGAAGAATCAGGGAGCTGATGTCAAGCTCCAACTCCTCAAGGCAAACCTAGACAGACAGAGCAAAAGCACAGCCACTCCCTCCAACAAGAGGTACTGATCGAACATCGTAGGTTCTCATTCTTTTGTAGGTACCTAAATTCTGTTCTCGTCCAGCCTGTGTTTAAGCCTGTTCTGGCTTTCGGTGTATGTTGAAGACCCAGGAATACTACGTGTTTTTTTTTTTTCCCAGTAATTGACTACAAGAGATACCATAGCTACCGGCTTGTCAAGTTGTTGATGGGGTATTGAAAGTGTATAATGTAAAGTTGTAAGTGCAACGCACAAACTTTTGCTTGCCATTCACCTTAGAAACCTTAAGGAACATGATAGTAAAAGGCAAAGATCACCCTAGACACCAATTGCGATATCATAGTAACCACCTAACAACATCCTAGCAACCACTGACAATATCATAATAATCACATAGCAACATCCTAGCAACTACCTGGAACACAGCGGCAACTCCTTAGAAATCACCCCCTTAGAGCACCATGCAGACCACCTAACAGCACCTTACAACCAGTAAAGATGCCATAACAACCGACTAGCAACACCCTAGCAAAAACATTTAACACAGTGGCAACCCCCAGCAGCACCCTAGAACCACCACTCTGTTCTTTTCCCTCATAAATTGTGCTTTTCCGTCCTGTAATTTGATTAAATCTTTGACTGTGCAGCCTCTCTGGATCTTGTGTGTATATTTATTATATGCTGATCTGTTCCAGCATAGTGCAGTATGTATCTGCTCTTGATTTTGAAGTCCCTTCTAATGCTTGTTCCTTAGGCTCAAAAGGAGAGAGGAGAAAAAGAAAGAGAAAAAGACAGAGGAAAAGCCTGTAGTGTCCTTTAGACCAGAGGACTCCATAATCCCTCCATCTGAGGTACGGCAGCTAGCATCTTCATTAGTACCACACCACCAGGTGTTCAGCAGAAAGCAATTTTGTAGAACTGGAAATAACATTTTAGAATTTGGGCAAAAAGTCTTGAAATTATGGAAATTAGATAATGTTTTACATTAAAGTAGCTTTTTTGTTTTCCCCCCAAATACCTCATTTTATTTTTTAAATAAATTCTTATGTTTGCAGCCTGAGAAAGAAGAAATTACTTCAGATGCTGGCTACGCCATGCCTTTAGGTAAAACACATTCACACATGTAGTTTCTCCCCATTAACTAGCCCATTATCCTTCAGGGAATTCTATTTAATTTAATTTGATTCTATTTAATGTTTACTGAGTGAATTCAGAAATATAAAAAGGCTTAATTTCTGTAATTTTTCCCAGTCAACATATTTAGGCACCAGTGTGAAATTAATAGTTAGGCTAAAATGTGTTAACGTTTAATTGACGTTAGTAACCATTAGCAGTTATATGATTCTAATTGATGGCTACTGACTTTCCTTGATAACATTTTGGGTTGAACTACACCTATAACTCCTGTGTACAAACAGCATTCTTTCTTTATTTTTTGGCAGGTTCTTTCGACTCAATGCTGTCTGGTCAAAGGCTGCTGGCTGAGGCCTATTCCACATCGGCAGAGCTTCATGCTTTTGCTGCCATGCAAAAACGACCTCCTGAAATGCAGGACGCTTGCACCAATACTGAGCCTGGTATGTGATTACTCTCAACCGAGTAGTATTTGTGAATCTTCTGCTCCATGTTGATCGAATGGCTTTTTGCTGCTGGTGGTTTCTGATGGCTTTGTTCCCTCTAGCCTCACCCTGCGCTGTCACTGATAAAACTGTTTCAGCCCAGATTCCCGTGTTTCCTGCCTCTTCATCGGCTGGTATGTTGTCTTAGACTTCATTTAAAATTAAATTAGAGAACTTCTCCAGTGCAGTCCAGAACTAATTGAACAGTGGCATAATTATTGTTATGGCTCTGTACTGTCTGTGTTTCCAATCAAGTAATACACCATGACAGAGTAGATGGTTTCAGCTGTGTTTCTACCACCCCTACAGAGCATGGATGTGCTGATGTGACCCCAGTTGTTCCACCACAGTTGTTCCTCAACCTGCGCTTCTCCAGTCCTGCTGAACCTCCAGAGATCTTAAGCCTCATAGAGAACAATGCCTATACAGTAAGCCAATGCCTGTTGCTGTGCCTTTGTAATTCTGCAGTGTCAACTCAATAAACATACTTTCATAAACTTCCTTAGGTTGTTAGAAGTAATAATTCAATAATACTCAGTGATTTGTTTTGATTAAGATCATTAGGAAATGCATTCATGCATTCAAGTGCAAGAAATCTGCAATTTCACTGTGATTCTGTTTGGTTGTTTTGCGATTGTTCAGAATTATTGTTAAAGGCATAGTAAAAATACACAACTATTTATGCAATATTATTTTGTAATATTATTTTATAATATTATATTATAAAAGATTTGTCATGTGTATGAATGCATCCTCACTTTTTTTGTAGGGAACTGATTATATACAGTACTGTGCAAATGTTTGTGATTTCAGAAAACACTATGATTGAGTGCAATGAACAAAAATCTAGTAAAAGTAAAAATCAAGTAAAAATAAAGATTCTCTTTTCTAAATGTTCTAAATTTGTAAAATTCCATCACCACCATCCCTAACATAACATAATGATTTACCACGCTAGGTATTGTTTGATAACAATAAATAATGCTAGGATACCATGAGGGAGAGGTTTGTAAATGATTACACAATCACATTGACTTTTGTAAATTGTATTTACTCATATTACACATCAGAACAAAACCTTGTATATTGAAAACGTTGCCCAAATAAAGCATTTTAAAATTGTTTTTCTAAAACATTTGCACAGTACGTTCTGTGATGTAATAGTGTGTATTGATGTCTCTTTTAAGAAGACAGATGGCCAGAGGTTTATCAGTGTGATTGATCTGGAGGATGAGAGTCTACTCCAGGACTCGCACCCTCCCCAGACCCCTGTCCAGACCACATCCTCTGCTCCACCTACATCTGCTCAACTTCACCTTCTAGCAGCTTCCGTAACCACTTCTGCCCCAATTGATTCAGAGCTCCGTACGGAAGAGCAGAACAATGAACTCCCTGGTACTGCTGCCTTTTACCGGCTGATTCTATTAATTACTTGAACAGACAGTGAATTTCTACTGAGATCTGTTTTGTTTTATCCTGAGATCACATACATGACTCCTGAGTGACTCATACAATTTTGTCCTCTCCATTTTTTTTTGTCTGTTTAACCTCCTCCAGGTCCGTCAATAATGTCCTCCCCTTTTACGTCTGTGAATGCTGAATCGAAACCATGTGGAGATCCAGTTACCATCAAGGTACTGATGGGTGACAGGGCTCCAGAGAGGCCTGTTTCTGCTGAACGGACAGTGGACCGAACTCTGCTGTCTCGCAATCACGTCTCAGCTCGTCTTGCAGAGATGGATGCCCAACTGGCTGCACTGCAGAGCATTGCTGACCACATGGACCAAGAATTTGCCAATACCAGGCTGGTAAGCTTTGTCAGTTTTAACTAAAGGTTAGTTTCACTGTTTTATGAACAGTCTTCAGTGTGTTTTGTGGTTTCTTGTTGTTTTAGTTGGTGAATACCATAGAGACCCTGGGGCCTTCAGTTATACCCAGTGAGGAGGATGAGTCTTATTCCAGCCCTCTCAGAGTTTCAAAAGAAGGTCAGTGATTGTTCTTTATTCTTAAGGGTATTTTCAACAATATGACGCAAATGATTGGTGGGACTGTTAAATATAATTCGGGTTGAAAAGCGGCACATCAGTTGAAGAGCATGAATGGATTGATGTCTTTATAATGTGCACTTATACTCGCACAGCTAAGAGTTTCCAACACATGACCCATCATGTTGTGGAGCAAGCAAACAGTGAAGATGTGAAAGAAAAGTGGAAGTATCCAGAGTTTCTATCTTCTGCCCCAAGAGATAATGTTCCTCCTACTCTGAGGGGGTTCTCTTCTCTTCATCCCATTGCTACATCAACCCAGAGCTTGGTCCAAGTCTGCACCTCTCCAACAGGTATGCCATTGAAGTAGTGAATTTCATAAACAAATGGTAGATTACACTACTAAGGGCATTTCTCTTGTATGTAGTTTCCAGTGCAGATCACTGTTAAGTCTTACTAACATGGTGCAGTGTTTCGCAACCTTGGTCCTGAAGGCCCACTGCTCTGCATATTTTGAGTTTTCAGACACCTAATCAGCTCATTAACCCCTAGAACTCAGAGCATATTGGTAAAACCTGATTTTAACAAATAAACGATGTAAAACAGTTTAAAACCGGTTTTTGTTCTCCTACATGCTCGTCATTTGCTGCTCTTTTGCTCGACGTGCCTCTGCTTGGCTGCTCTCCGGGCCCCTCCCTCTGTGGGTGTTCCCCACACACTTGTGGCCGAAGACTATCCTGAAAGTTCTCCCAGATTCAAAGATCTTGTGGTTTTTTTTGTTTTGTTTTTTTTTTTTTGGTCGTTTGTTTCTAAGAGCTAAAATAAAAGACATTTGGGCATTTTTGTTCTTTATGGGCATTTGCGTGTGATGCCATTTTTAAAACCCCAATAATAGTTATTATTATTGTTACATGTTTTTAAAAGTACTATAACTTTGGTTCTATGTGACAGCTCAGCATGGTGTCTGACACGTCAAGCATCAACACAAACCGGGGGAACTTACATATAAGGAGCTGTTTGGCCGTATGACATCGATTTACCATTTGTTGCACTGCCGGCATGGAGCCATGCTGCTTGTATTGTAAGGGTTAACAACCCCTTATTGAGCTGTTTTGGGTGTGTTAAAGCAGGGAAAACATACAAATGTGCAGGACAGTGGGCCTCCAGGGCCGGGGATGGGAAGCACTGGTGTAAGTTACCTGAGCTCTCAATTAAGCTGAGTGGTCATCTTGATCCTCATTGTTGTTTCAGTGAAAACAGAGCCACCTCTGAGGAATTCCAACCGAGGTAAGTGACCACACTCTAATTCTCGTTGCTGGTTTATTAGAGTGTTACTGAGACACATATTTAATAAACTCTCTGATTTATTTCTGTGATCATTCTCTACTGTGCCAATATTTTGAACAATGAGGGAATTTTATTGCAGAGCTGGCTGAATCTTTGATGGAGAATTCTGGCATGTAAGTGTTGCTTATTAAATTATTAAAACCTTTTGGGTTGGTAGCCACTATATTTGTCTTGAGAATCCTTTTTGATCTCTGTTTACAGGCCAGCTGATAAAACCTTGGGTCTGAGCGGGTTGAGTGATGTTGCAGACATCTTAGGAGATTTAGTGAAGGAAGGGGCCCTCTCACCCTCAGCGCTTTGCATCTCAGTGGCCAAGCAGAGCAGGTACGGTCTGAGAGGCAATTAAAAATGAATACTTCACTGTAAAATGAATGGGGTGAGCTACAACTGACTGATTTTCTTTGCGTTATAACTGTATTTCATTGGTTGTAAGGGAATGGTATATTGGTAAAAGTAATTTGAATGCCATAACACAGGAATGTAAAAAAAACACAGTATCAAACTAAAAATGAAAAGGTGTTTATTTTATTTTGTGGTGATCATTAGACTTGAGGAGCAGCAGAGAAGAGCTATGGAGGAAGAGGAGAAGAAAGAACTAAAGACCTGGATGAGGAAGAAGCAGCGGGAGAGGCTGGTAGAGTACCGTAAACAGAGGGAGGAGAAGAGAGAGAGGGAGCGCAACCCATTCACTCACCCATTCTCTGCGGTAGGCGTTGGCCTTTCCTCAGCATTTTAAATGATTCAGAAGTTTATTTACAGTCATGCCTTTAATCATGTCGTAATCCTGTCTTTGCTTTAACAGAATCTTTCCTCCAGAGACTTGACAATTAACAGGAAAGTCAAAGAGGAGAAAGACAGGTACATTTTTGTGTAAATACATATTTTCCATTTTGAACTCAGATGTTATTTTACAGACGTGCACCAAGTGTAGCTCTCTGTGGTTTTAGAACGACTCTGCTGGAGCACCACTCTCAGAGGGCCCGTGAGGCCTGCAGCCTGATCACAGACCTGCTCACTGCCCCTCTCAGCCTCCCTGCTGCCTCTAACACTACGACCAACACCAGGCCCCAGGGCTCCAGGTCGGTGTGCCCTTAGTCCTTTTCTCAGTTGAATTTCTTTGCATAACATGTTCACTCCTTCAGCCATGAAAATGTGGGAACCACCAGATGCACAAATATAAAACCGGAGGGGATTTTGCTGTAATACAGGGGTTGGAGCCAGTATACGGGGAAGAATAAGAAAAGCCCCAAAAACCAAAGAGGACGAGCACGGTCTGCCTCGGCACTTGGAAGGACTGTAGTTCTGCAGAGGAGAAGTGCATCAGGACCACCTGGGACTCTAAGCAACAGATTTGGACTCCATAGACCTGGTTTGCTTCTGTCTTTAACTCATCTAGAAATATGTCTAGATATGTATTTGCGGAAATTAGCTTACTATCAGTGCCACACACCTCAAATTAGTTTGTTGATGTATACTCTGAGATGTGTTCACGGCTAGAATTATGGTATATACATCAAAGTAGAAGTGGATAAATTACATCATAGTATGCTTTTTTGAGCATATAGTGGTTTTTGTTACTTAGAAATGCACAATATGGATAAAATATAACTGTTGCAATGATACTGCTACATATTGCAGTTGCAGTATCTTTCAATATATTAAAGGGCCGGTATCATCACTTTTCTCTAAGAAATATTAATTCCAGATGATAAATAAAGGTTGGAAAATGGTCATATGAGATTAAATTATGAATTATAATTGTGGTACACAAATCAGCACAAACATCAAGAAAATAACGAAATAGAATGAAAATGTAGAATACGAACCCTTTAAGAACACCTTGGTGATGGTTACAAATATACTTAGACTTTTGCAGCCTTCTGTGATATCAGTATTGGAGATCCTGCGAAAATGATTAGCAGACACTATATTTTGCAGCCCTAATGTTACTGGGACTAATATCAAAGAGACAGTCTTCTGTCAAAGAGACCTCAGAAAAAATAAATATGATGCATAGTATGTACTGTAAAATTACACTTTTGAAAATATTAGATACTTTTATCATTATCGTGAAATCTCAAATGCTCTATTCGATTAACCATTTGGTCAATTTCAGAATTATTTAAAAAATACACAAAATACTTTTTGTGTATTTTTAAAATTTTTAATTTTTTTTACAATGTAGTAGAATATAGACAATAAAATAAATACACCTGCAAATTTTATTTTTGCCAGAAAATGAGTGCATACTTTATTGAATATTATTGTAATCAGTTCTAATCAGCATTCCACAACAATCAGTGCAGTTAAATCAGCAGCTTTAGATCCATCTCGATGCATCAAAGCATTAAATTCCTTTTCTAACTGATGTTTTTTTTCTCCAATTGAATTAGCAAGCACTCTTCCCGCTGACCGGCTGTCCCAGGTCACGCGGCGAGGCATGCTGACCGACCTGAGAGGGAGACCAAGAGTGAAGATAACAGCTCCACGTATGTTTTCACCCACATATATTCACATTGTTCAGGTCAGTTCTCCTGGCCTTAGACAGTTCTCTCTGAAACAGTGGTCCGCCTGTGTGTTGGCAACATGTAGGGCCCCAAACTGGACTGAACAAGTCTCCAGCTGCACAGAAGACTGTGAGACAGCAGGAGTCGTCCCAGCTGGAGGACACAGAGGAGCGGGAGGTGGTGAGTCCGTGGGAAACGCCTGTTGAGATCCGCAGAATTCTTGGGCTTGAAGGCGAAGAGCAGGTAAGAAGCCATTTCATCCAGACTGATAATTTCTGATAAATATTTTCACATAGAAATGTTGGTCTGATTTGCTTTGAACATGTTGCTGAATTGTTTTATTTTTTATGTATTTCTTATTAAACTGTTTGTTCTTTTATCCAGGGCCTGATGTTGGATGGTCAGAACGGGCTAGATGCTCTCTCAGAAAGCACTGGCAGCATCCTTGATAAACTAGACTGGGCAGCCATTGAGAGGATAGTGGCTGAAGAAAGAGAGGAATGTTGACAGACATGACCCAGTTAATGTCTGTGATCTGCATCCACCAGCGTTGTTCTGGACTGTTTTTACTTAAGCAAAGCAGACTTTCTTGAAGCATTTTATTAAAAAGGTACTTTATCAAATGCTGGATGTGAAGATCTCATGGAGATGCATACATTTTTTCCAATATTCATTGATGTACTTTTGTGCAGGTTTTGTTCTAAATTAAACATATTTATTTGCTCTGCTTTATTTACATTGTGTAATTATTTTTCTTTTCAGCATTAAAATCTTATTTTCACAAGGAACTGTAGAAAACCAAAATCCAATTTAAGATTAACAGAGACAATGCCATAATAAAAGTCATCTGTTAATTATAATTTTGTAATATGTGTTTTGTTTATTTTGGGAGGAAGAAATGGTTGTTCAAATTTCTCTTCATGTTCAACGTAATTTTGTCTACTACCCTTAATTAAGTTATTGATTCAATAATAAATAAGTTAGCTTGCTCTTTATTTTTGTTCCTTTTTGCTGTAGCAACAGCCTCTACTCCTCAGGGAAGCCTTCACACAAGATGCTGGAACATGGTTGTGAGGATCTGATTGTATTCAGCTACTAAGTCATTCTATTGGTGGCGCTATTTAAATGGTGTGTGCGATTTAATGCCTGTGTCAGCAATGAGTGCATCTAAAAGCAGCTAAACCAATTAGAAATGGTATTTAGATACTTTTGAGCCACATACTCTATAAACATTTGATGACCCTTATCATGGAAAATCGATGATATATTGATATACTTTAAAAAATGTACTATATCAACATTAACAGCGAGTTTAAATCACTGTTTATGTCACAAAATGTCATAACAAATAACTTATTTACAGAAATCTCTTCTCAGCCTATAACAGTTTAGCCCAGCCCATCCATGTTGAAGGTATAAGGAGAGTTTCAGACCTGGATGCACAACAAGTGAACCAATCAGAAAATAATTATTTACATATATAATTCTTTTTTTTTTATTTCCAAAAAGCGGAAGGTTTCAGTGGCAGAATGCAACAAAACGACACATGTACATGACATAAAACAGACGCTAACATAACATTAACAACAGTTGCAGAGGCTAGATAGTGTTGCCTACGTGTTGACAGGATGAAGTGATAGACAGACATATTTGACAAAAATAAACAGGGGGGCCATATGAGTGACAATGTCCATATGTGTGTGTGAGTGAATATACAGGCAAGGGAGATGGAAGCTGGATCACATGGAAGGGGGTGTCTAGGGAGAGGAGTATTATTTTATTTGTTTATTTATTTTTATGTATGATAATGATAATCATAATGATAATCATAATAATAATAATAATAATAATAATTTGAATGACTGGAATCTACCTCAGCACCCACTCATGGCTATGGTGCGGGCCCATACATATGTAATTCTACAGGCACAACAGAACAGACATTTTAATTATGAGGGTTAAAGTGAGGTAAAAAACTGGTAATGGAAAATTGTACAATGCGACCCCCAACTAAAAAAGGAAAACTCATTACTGTGTAACTCCTAATATAAACACCAACACTAACTACATTATGGAATATGGGAGTTAGATGAAGAATTTAGCATAACATTCATTAAATTATCATTTTTATAACAGTTTACAAACGCAACAGTATTAAAATAATTATATTAAAGTCCGGGACTTTTATTTTGTGCTCCAGTGCCTCCAGTGTTGACAGTGGGGAAGAATGGCGGCAGGAGGGAGAGACAGTGGTGAGTTTTTCTTTATTTTATGTTTTTAGTGGTGTTTTTGAGAAGCGAATATGTTTTTATTAGTACAGTGTGGTACAGTAGTGTTATTACTTCCATTGGGAATATTTAACATATTAATTTTGTGCTGTAACTGGCCTGTTTCTGGGTAAATTGGCCTTCTGACCAGTTCTCATTACTGATCCCCAGACCTTAACTGGCTAAACACTTTCGGTTCAAAACTCTTTAAAAGTTCACTTTTCTGAGCAGGAGACATTTGAGTGTGGACGTTTTGTACAAAATAGACAAATGTGTTTTTATCTCTTCTCAGACAAGGCCGGTGAGGATATATCCTCAGTTATGGGCTTCTCTGGCTTTGGTGAGTTACTGTTATTTTAGCTGCTGCTGCTGAAGAGGCTAAACATTTACTTTTTTGATTATATTATTATTTTATTGTGCTTTTGAGCTTCACTTATGTAACACTTAATATTTACTCTGTGGTGGTTGTAGTTGTTATTGATTTTTATTATGTTATGTATAATTGTGTATTTTTCTCTCATTTCTGACAGGAAAAAAGGCTCGAACGTTTGACCTAGAGGCCATTTTTGAGCAGACCCGGAGAACAGCTATTGAAAGGAGTCAGAGAGTTTTAGGTTTGTTTTAGGGTCGTGTTTAAAAGGAAAACGGCTTTTGTTGAATGAATGAGAATGAATGAATATAGTTATGTATGAGAATGAATCAGTGCAGTTGAATGTTGGGGACTGAATGAATACAGTCAAATGCGTAAGGATGATCTTGTACAGCGGTGATCTTGAGGCTAAGCTGATATGTTTTGTGATAAAGCTCTGCTGTATTTCACAGAGGACAGGCAAACTGATGCTCTCAGAGAGCAGACCGGTGGTCCCAGCGCTTCCTCCAGCCAAAAGGAAAAACCATCAGCGTCCTTTTCCAGGTGAACCTTGATAGCAAAGCTATTTTTTAAACCATGCATGTCTTGTCAGTGTCCTGGAGTTTCATCCTAGCCTTGATCCTTGATAAAGCTTCAGGTGGGTAACGCCTAAACCTGTTCTTAAGTGATAAGAACACTGTTATAAAATTACCTTTCTAATACCATTTTGAGGTGAAGTCCAAGCTCAAAAACTGCTAAGTTTCCAATAGCATAACAGTAGATCTTCTTACAGCATACCAGTATCTGTCAGCATTGAAAATTGTTTGATCTTTCTGTTTTTCTATTGATCTTTCTGTTTTTCTAGGCTAATTTTTTGTCTGAAATGACAGATATAACCAGTTGTAAAACAGATAAATAGTATATGTAATGACTCAAAAATAACACATTGATTAGCTGGATCAGCACTAACTAGCCTCCCCGTAACCCCAACTCCTGTTGGTACTCCTGGTGAATTCCAGTGTAATTTACCACCACCACCTAAAGTCTTATGAAGCCCCCTTTATGCATTTAAAATGTGGTTCTTATGGTGATCTTTTTTCTAAACAGGCAGCAGAAAAGCGATGACAGCAGCGACAGCAGTGACTCTGAGCCCATTGGTCCTCCTGTTCCTCCAGGCTTCACCAACCAGGCTGAAGAGGATGAAGGGCTGATAGGGCCGCCACTCCCACCAGAGTACAGAGGTAGTACAGCAGACGACGATGATGATGATGAGGATGATGATGAAACCATGGAGGATGATGATGTACGTATAACACTTTGGAGTTTTTACAGTGTATGCCTTTGCTTTTCTTTCTGTAAACATAGCCGAGACAAAATGCACAGGTTTTTTTTGTTGGGGTCCAGGCTTTTACTTACAAAATACATTTATTCTCTACCATACTGAAGTCTTGCCGACGCTTGGGGATGTGTGAACGCAGGCACGGATTATGGGTTGTGTGGGCCCCTGGGCAAAACGTTCGCGAGGCCCCCCCCGCCCCCCACCACCACCACAACCACCACAATTCAAGGGCCCTTGGCAGCCAAACGCCCTCCCTCCATGTTTCCATCAGGGGCCC
>JBBIGA010125721.1:0-24298 GCA_037576975.1 Alestes dentex | reverse complement strand
CAGATAGGACTAAATGGAGACAGATGATTCGCTGTGGCGACCCCTGAAGGGTAAAGCCGAAAG
Organism: Alestes dentex; assembly: GCA_037576975.1. NCBI lineage: Eukaryota > Metazoa > Chordata > Actinopteri > Characiformes > Alestidae > Alestes > Alestes dentex. Next base: position 24,235 of record JBBIGA010125721.1, on the reverse strand, counting down.
AGAAAGAAGATTTTTCACTATGCAGTCGCCCCCCCACCCACACCACTAATGGCTAAAAAAAAAAGCAGTCACACACTGTAAGTTCTGCAGGTTGCCTAAAATCAGGAGCCAGCTGTCCTGTGTGAGCAATGCAGAGTCAGACCTTTTAACTGAACGAGTCAGTGCTGTATATTCTGTCCACCAGACTTAAACACAAACCAGTCTGTACAAAGAGACACCCATTCCGCGGCTGAAGTATAATTAATTTCAATTGTAAGTTTGAGTAAGGCCAGTTAACGCTTTGGTAATGACTAATTTAAGCTATTAAAAGGGCACTGACTGCACAGGCTGGGTCAGAGGCCACTCTACACGCAGGAAAATGGGACTATGGGCAGCTGCTCTGGGAAGTAATCTTTTTAAAGGTGCTTCAGTTTTGAACTTCCAGACTCCTGAGGGTATTTTTCTCATTTCTAAATTAGGTCTTCTTTTATAATATTTGAAGCTTTAACAAATGTGTAATGTACAACTGTCTCATATTATTTTCTTCCAGCACAACCCAGCCAATATGGCGAAGATTATTTGTATAATTCAACCAAATATTCGGACAAAACTGATCCCTACACTCGCATACATGTGACTCGGCTTTTCACACCACATGTTTTTTTTTTCTGCTTGTTTTTATTATTAAAAATAACATATTTAAGTTATTTTGACTTTTATTAAATGTCATAATTAAAAACAAAGTTTTCAGTGATGTCTAAAGCCTCCATTGGCAATCCATAGATACAGAAGCTCTAAATAAATAATTACTTTTGTATAAAACAGCGTTTTTGTGGCACTGTCCTTCTGACACGCCGGCACATCTCTCAGGTGCTGAGTCTTAAAAAAACTTAACTCGGCTGAACTCAAGGAACTACAATGGGTAGTCCTGGTTGGGTAAGACTTTATATATATGACTGTAAGTATCCCAACTATATCCCAACTGCTAGTGTCACCACTGAGGTACCCTTGAACAAGGTACTGTCGCCATACACTGCTCCCCCGGCACCCCTCATTGGTGGCAGCCCCCTTCTGATCAATCAACTATTATTCAATTAACTACTGTTCCTTCTCAGGTTTCTTATAGTTCATCAGTGCTACAAAATAATATACACTGCAAGGCCCCCAATGCTTCTTGTGCCGAGCTATCATATCAATGAAGAATATCAACCTACATATAAACTAAAGCATCTATGACTTCTTTGTTTGTGCCGAGCTACATGTAAACCTGTCTACTTTTTACTGATATAGCTTCAATATCAGTGTTGTGTAGTTTGATGTTCTGCCCGATTGCGTACCTTCTCCATCTCGCCGCTCTTTCTCTTGCGTGCCGCACGCGAAATTTTAACGGTGACCGCAGCCTCATCACCATGCCGTTTGAGGGCGAATCGGTCAGGCTGCAGAGAGCTGAACGCGATCTCCACCTCGGGCCGCGGGAACCGCGAACGCCGGCCCATCTCTGTGGAAACCTCAGACGAGTCAAGTACGGATGGATAGCTGCCGCATGAACCCTAAGGAAGATAATCAACTTCATCATAACCTTCATCGCAACTTTCCAAGTCATAAGATGCTTTGTGTGTGCACCAAACCCTGAGTTTACTGAAGAAAGAACTTCTCACTTTAACAACCTGGGTAGCTTTATGTAACATGGCTAAATGCCCCATTCCCCTTATTAAGAAAAACTAACAGATTTTTCTGATTTAACCCAGACATTTTATTGTTGTTTGATAAAACCCTATAAAACATTATTGACCTAAAACCTCTGATAGCTCAGGACAGACTGAAAACATCTTTAACAACCGCTGTAAAAGGACTGATTGAACTTATTTGTAAATGTGTAAAAGCACACTGTAAAAAGTTCTAAAACAGAAGGAATGGGTTAAAACCCTTGAATAATTAAGTGAAACTAAATTAAAATAATAAAAACAATTATTAAACTTGTTTACCTGGCTGGTGACAGATGCTCTGGTTTTGCTTTTGAGTCTAATAGTGCTGCTATCCAAAGGTCGCCCCATTTCCAAGTCTTCCAATGTCGCAGTCTAACGTAACAGTTTCAGTTATAAGAGCAGATATATGTACATCTCTGCACATTTTAATATACAACTACTCCTTATTTGCTGAATTCAACAAATTGTAAAGAGTACATGTAAGAACTAGATGTCTCCAGAAGCTGTGTTTGCAGATTCTTTAATCAGGGTTCTCACAGGTTTCAGTAAGTTAAATTTGAGACCTTTTTAAGACCTTTTAAGACCATTATGAGTAAAACCAAGACGATGTATTGCTAGAAACATTCGAATGGTACCAGAAATTCTCAAAACATTCTATTTTTATTGATTCAGTATTAAAACAGATAATCAAAATACTTAAAACGACAGAACTTGACATACATATTCCCAACACAACACTGGCCTAGCACACACAACCTAACCCTGCAGAGTTCATCCCCTTTAGCACGGATTTCAGTTTCAAGGACTTTCAGTTCGGCAAGTTTTTCTTTGTACGCTCTTCTCAGGGCACTGGACTTGGAGAGAAGAAGCTGAGCCAGCTTGGAGCCAGCCAACGCTTCTTGGGAATGAACGGAGATAAGAATTTTAAGACTTGGGTAAATTAAATTTAAGACCTAGGATGAAAATCTGGGTGTGTTTTTAGACATTTCAAGGCCTTAAATTTTACTTTCTGAATAGTAGACTTTTTAAGACTTTCTAAGACTCTGCAAGAACCCTGTTTAATGCTACAAATGAGGACCAAATGCTCATAAATTCCATTAATTTGAAAAACTCACTTGTAAGGTCAAATATACAGGTTCTGAGAAGTTAACATAAATTGGTTAGATATTGTATACACACATAAGTAAGGCAAAAAAAAATTCTAGCTTTAGACTCCAGCTAAACAGTACTAAGATACGTTGTCAGTTTTACTGTGTGTGCATGTGTAATTCTATGATATATGAGCAGCTAAATGCTTCCCAACAGCAGTCAATCAGCACTTTTCCACTGGCACAAGGAACCGTGTCGTATAGCAAACAAATGTTTGCCCATTCCAAATAAAGCAAACCGTGCCTGAGCTGCTCGATGGCAAGGCTAAAAATGGGCTGCAGCCGAGCTGACTGCATCACTGCATTCTGATTGGTCAAAATATTGTCATTACAAAACTGGAAAGAAGCCACTGTTTTTTTTTTTGTCTGCACAAAAAACAGCAACAATGGAGACACAAACTGACAACTGGGAAGTCAATAGTACAAGCACTACTGTCTGTTTGGGCTGAATGTAAATTTCCTTAAAATGTACCTTTACTTTTCTATGACACTAACAAACTTATCTTTAACACTGTGAGAGACATGAAGGTACCAGGCCATCACTAACAAGTTAGCTGGGTTAGGTTTTCATCACGCGGCTAAAGAATGGCAAGAAAAAAATGTAAAAACTCAAACAAGACTATAAATAATAAAAGACGACAATAACGAAAGCAGGACTGACAGAAAAACTTTCTGCTGGTTCAGCTCCGTGGATGCAGTTTTGGGACGACAACCAGCCATAAACTGTGGGAAGAGAAACGAGCTGCTGACGCGTCAGAAACACTGTTACCTGGCAAAAAGATACAATTGAATAATCAAAGCCTGCTGCAAGTTCTGTGCCATCGCGGTACAGTTCAGGTACAGCACGGTTCCTGCATGCCTTTGGAAAAGTATCTAATGATGCTCTGACATCTTTCTGTGTTGTCAGACCCGTGTGTGTGTTTGTGTCTGACCTGTGTGGAAGAGTCTCTGCGTATGCAGGTTTCAGTCTCTCTGGTGCTGTGTGTGCGCTCCAGAGTCGTGAGCTGTTCTTGGAGTTTTAGGACCTCAGTCTCTTTCTCATTCAGCAGAGCCTGCAACTCCTCAGCTCTGCCCTCATCAGCCCCCTGAAACCAGAGCCAGAAAGACAATAGCACCAATATAACCCTGATATCCAAGAATGTTCTCTGTTCGCTAACAAAGACCCAAGTGTTCCCTCATCAAGTTACTTTTCTGAGGTTCATAGCAGTTCTTCTGCTGCTCTAATGTGTCCATGAAGTTCATTTGATACCGGCTCAGCAAATGTAGCATATTTGTTGCTGTGAGCATCCATTTCTGCATACTTTGTTACACTAGACTACAAAGTACTGTAATAGCAACAAACTAAACCTTGACTCAAATCATATAAAAAGACAGTATAAGCCTCTTCTATTGTAGGTAAAATAATTTTCAGCACAGTTTCAGTGTGTTGGATTCACTGACTGGCTTTACATTTATTAGAGCTGGCACCTCTTGCAGTGAGTAGAATGCATTTCTTTATTCCTTTTTGTTATAAATTCAAAGTGATCTAATCTGATTCACAAAACTCCAGTCCAAGTTTTACCTCAGTTACATTTGCAGCACTGATTTGCCTGTGTGAGTGACTCATGGTAGAGCGCTGCCACACAGGGAAAACCATCAGAGACACATTTTTCTGTGCGTAATTAAAATTCGGAGAAATCATATTGGAAGAAGTGAAGTGATTGGAAGCCTAATGAGAGACAAAACAGTGGGTCTTTATGAAATCACCCTGGAGCTGCAGAAAAACGACTAAATGTCTCAAATCACTCTGTATTATGGTCATAACAGTCATCGCATTGTCAGTGCCATAATTCTCTTAAGATACGCGCGTCACACACACAAAAAAACTACACGAAACACTAATGAATTAACGTTTGTTTCTATTGAATCCATACATATTGAAGAGATCAGAGTGAAATGCTTTCTTCCCAACACAGCCTTACGAAACACGACGAATACTCTATTTATTGTGGTTAAAATAAAAAAAGTTCCAAAAACAAACATGCTTCCACACAGGCGTCTTTATTCTTTAAGCTTAACTTGCTTCTCGGAAAGCGGTGCAGTTTGGTGGGACATGAGGTGAGGTGATGTGGATGCCTGCTGTGAATTTATGATACATTTAACTAAACCATCCATCCAGCCATCCGTTATCTGAAGCGCTCATCTCAAACAGGGCTGCGGGGTTGCTGGAGTCCATCCCAGCAGTCATGAGGCAAAAGGTGGAGAAAGTTCTTGGACAGGTCGCAGTCAATCACAGGGCATTAAATAAACCAGAGATAATTTATTTTTTTATTTTTTGAGATTTTAGATTAACAATAACTATGCTATCTAAACCTCTGGTTTAATGTTCTATAGCATAAGCTTCATATGTGTAATATGCAAAGTGTCCACTTGTCATACGTGAACACAGTGTGAACAGCACAGAATTGTTTCCTGCATTTAACCCATTCACCAAGTGAAGCAGCAGACAGTCGGGAACAGCACCTGGGGAGCAGTGTGTGGGGACAGTACCTTGCTCAAGGGTATCTCAGTGGTGCCACTGGCAGTCCAGGGATTCAAACCCATGACCTTCCGATTGCAGGGGCAAGTCCCTAACCAGCAGGCCACCAGGTGTTTAAGATTTGTTTTCTTGATTCAAATAATCACCCAATAATTTAGATAGCTAGAAACTGTATTAGCTGTGTAACTGATAAGCTGCAGAGTGAAATACTGACATCATGGTAATTGTGCTTTACAGCACTGACCTCTGGTGTCTGCAAGGTGTGACTACGCTGCAGTTCCTGGATCTGCTCGTCTTTCACTGCAATTGAGGAGATCAGCTTCTTCAGCTGGACCTCCAGTGCAGAAACCAGGGTGTCTCGCTCTTTCCTCCATTTCTCCATCTCCTCCTCTCGTTCCGCAAGACGTGCAGTCAGCGATGCCTGATTCAGACAGAAGGGTAGACAGCCACTCTTTGTGAAGTCCGTCAATCGTTCAATCTTGTAACTGCATGACTTACTGTAGTTATCAGATCCTTAATAGCATTTTCTAATAAATATTTTTAAAATAATAACTGAACTATAAGATTCCGGCTTAAGGAATATCCAATTCAATTCAAGATTTTCATGGACACAAAATCTGAACAATAAGATGTCAATCTAAGATGACATGTTTACTTATTCAGAAGCTACCGGACCAGAAATAATAATAAAACAGACAAGCATTCAAGTGGGAAAGAGGTAATCTGTACCATCTCAGCCTGCTGGCGAGTATGGCGCTCTCTGTCGTCAGCATATCGTCTCATGTCTTGGTTCCTCCTGTCCTCTGCCTCTTTGGCCTGAGCGATCAGAACCAGTTTCTCCTCCAACCATTTCTTTCTCTCCGTCTGATGCTTCTCTTCGGCCAGCTGCACACCCATAACACACATATGGGCATAAGAAACATGAAATAGAAAAAAAAAAAAAAAAGACTGAAAGCAGAAACTTTTAAACACTCACGTTCAAGTTTGTCTTCGCCTGGTTGGCCTCCTCCTTGGCCTGTGTGAGCTCATGAGCAAGAGCTGTGTCTCGGTAAGGTAGGGAGCCTCTCTTGCTCTGCTTCAGAATCTTCTCTTTTAGGTTTTCCAGCTCTAAACACACACACACACACACACACACACACACACACACACACACACACACACACACACACACACACACACACACACAAGCCTCTTTTTGAACACCAAAAAAGCTTCAAAGCCAGGTTAAAAGTCATTAAAGACGTGCTCTGGGATAGTTGTTTAAATTAAATTGATACTCAATTGCTTTTTAAGTACATTTTCTCCCAGTACTTGAAGATTTCCTCCAGCAATTCAGTTCTGCGCCAGTAATCTTTGAAGGGAGAAGCCTATGCATGCTTTTAAGCCAGCAGCACTCTGAAAGCACACTGTGGAAATACCTGTGTCCTCATGTTTATGCCCTAGTGAGCAGTCTCTCCTTAATGGAGTGTGGTATTGACCACCTACCCTCAAATCCCTCCGCTCTAGGAATGCGGCCAAATGCACCCTCCTAGGTTTGCTAGCACAGACACCACATCCCATATGGCACAGATTTGAACTACAGGATACCACATGAGCTAACCTAAAAGCAAAAATCTTCTCAAATTCATCCATTTGGTTTCAAACTACTTCATCAACAGTGTATATCACTGTTCTTAAAAAAATAAATAAATAAATAAAAAAATCAATGGTGCTAATTAGGGTGGCACAAGATTTTTTGCCATGGATGAAAGGCCGATATATTATTTACTGATAAATGGAAAAACACTTTATTGATCCGATATTGAAATTATGGCTAATATAACAACCGATATAAAACCGATATTTTTAGCCTGGGCTAACACTGAAGAATGTGTGTGTCCCATTTTCTGGCCTATGCTGGCCACTCTAAATTTCCTAACAGACACTGACAGCTGGAATTTACGCTGGAATGTGACTTGTGAGGGGTGAAAAAGCAATTACACCAACCTTCCACATAAAGTATGTTTTAGTTAGTCAGACTCAGTGTTAAAATATTCAAAACAGTTTATACATAACCTTTTTAAGATGAACACTTCAAGAAGACCAGATTTAACAGCTACAATAATGTTAGTCTCTTTCAAACACAGAGACAGAAGATAGTATTTATGCTGACATAGATAGAAATATAGTGGTAAGTTAACTTTAGATTAGTGGCGTGTTAATTTAGCGGTTTAACTAAATGCAAAACCATCACATGTGAAATAATGTTGATGAGCAACCACAAATCTTGTTCAAGATTCAGCGATTGTTAATGTTCTCAAATGTTCTTTTAACGTTTTAACTTATGTTCAGTGTTTCAAAACACAGTGATGTGCGAAGTATTGGTTGGAGGGGTCTTTTAGTATGGAGCCTGTATCTACAGCTATAACATTTTTGAATAGCCTCATATCAGGTAATGATAAAACTGAACACTGTTAGTTGTTGTAGTCGGTTCATCCCATATCACTGTTCTTTATATTTATGAACTGTAATATGTATTCACACACTGCTGTAAATTGCTTTAAATAAGAGTGTCTCCTAAATAATGTTAAATATCACAATTAACATAATCAAAATTCTTCTTTATGATACTGGCATTGGCCAGTTATCGATGATCCTATTAGGCCAAGAAACTCCATACTGATGGACCTATACAATAAAGCTTTGTCGCTATCATGATACTGGATAAAATGCTGAAATTGCAGAGGGCTGCAATGTGCAAATGTGCACTCAAATCAAATAGTTTACAGTGTCCTGACGTATCACAGATATTCCTACGAGTGTTTGAATGAATAAGAGCATTCACATGACCCAACAAATGTAATTCATTTTGGTTAAAATGATGTGGGCCATAACTGTTTCTTTAACTCTGCAGTGTAAAGTGTCCCGCAGCGTATTTTATCTGGCCGATTACCCTGGGTGAGTTCCTCGATGCGAGCCTCTCTGTTGTCCAGCTCTAAGTCCAGCTGAGTCTGTGTCTCCTCCTGCTCCGTCAAAGCCAAACGCATGTCCTCTATGACTTGTTCTCGTCCTTGCAGATCTAATCACAAATAAGCAAGTAAACAGGGAAATTGTCAGGTGAATAACACACTCGGGCCCTGATTAACTACGATTCTAAATAATGAGCATTAATTTGCATATGCGAGGAAAATTAATGCACAAGTAACCTTTGTTATTTACTAAGGATACTTGTGCAGATGATAATATATGGAGAGCACAATATTTAAATAAGGTCTTGCGCTAAATGTTCTTGTTAGATATAGGAAGTGTGGAAATGTAAGTTAATACAGGGGTCAACACAATGAAAGACAACGTTTGAGTAAGTGGTGTGATATACTGAAAGATTGAGAGAATTAAGATGGTGAGACACTTCTGTATTTAAATTATAAATTATGTCGCATAATAAATTAGTAAAGCAAAATATACAGCAAACACCTAATTGTGTCATTTTACGAGATTTAGTTACTGAGACATTTATTTATTTTTGGGCAGGCACTGGACAGTTTTTTTGTGGCGCTGTCTATCAAGTTTGCATATATTTTTTGTAAAATACTCAATATACTGTCTGATAATTGTCAATGTGATATTGGCCTTTATTGATATGACGCTAATATAATACGGATATTATGAGCCTTTAATCAAACGCTTAATTTGTTACTCTATGCTGTGAACATCTTGAAGAATTACAGATTTAATTAAACAATCACATGACCTGAAAAATCATCTTTTTTCTTTCTTCTTATATTGTCATAAGTTATAAGTCGTAATATGGAATTTCAACCATGCCACGCTTAAGCACACTTATGCATCTCCTATGTAAACATGTTCATGCTGATGTACTGTACCTTTAAGAGTTTTCTCATAGCGCTGGATATACTCTTCCGTCTTGGAACCAGACGATTGCTGTTAACAAGGATTATAAGAAAATCAGTTTATGAGGTCAACAAGTATACATTTATGTCTTTTCTTAGCTTTCATATCTTAATGCATATCAAAAAGCACTTGGATTGGTCCTTACAGTCTTTAGCTGTTGAATGGTGCGGTCTCGACTCGAGAGCTCATTCTGCAGCTGGGTTTTAGCCTTCTCCAGATCACTCAATTTCTGCTTCAGAGATTTTTCTGCATCACGCATGGAAGAAATCTGTTTAGAGGGCAAAGAAAAAGAGTAAGCAATTGTGTAAAGAAGTGATCTGATAAGGAAAAACAAGAAAAATCACAGCCTGCTGTAACCTGACAAGAACCAACCATAGACTCAAAACAGTGTCAGTGCTTTGACCCACCTCCTTCTGCACCTGCTGGATCTGCTTTTTAGAGTCCATGAGTTTTTCTTTCACATCAGCTGAATCGTCTTCTCTCCTCTGCAAGTCCACAGAGAGACTTTTCACTTTTTCACAATTGCTCTTCAGCTCCTCCTTCAACCTGTGAAGAGAAAATAGCAGAATTAAAAAGCAGTCTGAACGCTACATCAAGAAATAAAAGTAAAGTGACTCTTTATAGTCACGTGTAAACACACCACAGCACAAGGTGTGAACAGTGTGAAATTCTTTCTCTTGCGTTTAACCCATTCACCCTGTCAAGCAGTGGGCTGCCAGCAATGCAGCACCCGGGAAGCAGTGTGTGGGGACAGTACCTTGCTCAAGGGTACCTCAGTGGGGCCATTAGCAGTCCTGGGATTCAAACCCATAACCTTCAGATCACAGGGGCAACTCCCTAACCACCAGGCCGCCAGCTGCCCCAAGATACTACAAGATGAACACTGTTGGAAGCTCATTAATATTACAATTCCAGCAGTTCTTTAAGTTTCCTTGTCATAATGGGGTAAGGAATAACACTGTAAAAATGTACGAAAGTATTGTTGTTTTCTCTCTTGAAAATGGCACTATTAAAGAAAGATAAGATAAGATAAACCTTTATTAGTCCCACAAGTGGGAAATTTGCATTGTGGACAGAAACAAAAAGCAGCAAAAATGAAAAACAATGGAATAGAATAAAGTAGAATAAAAATACAAACGTGCACCATACAATCTAGAAATATAAAAACAGGATTAAATAAAAATATGTGCATGTGTATTGTAAAAATGTGTACTTACATGTATGTGAACTAAACCTAGATAAGCATGTATGTACACAGTGAGCATTTGTATGTACAGAGTGGATATATAAATAAATATTAGAACACTGTGGATACACACACACACAAGGTACACAATAGAGTCACAGACATTGACAAAAAATAGTAGTAATTTACCCAAAGAATTGCACATTTAAATTGCACATTTTGCCCAGTAGTAATGGTACTCAAATTGCACATGTTGCATCAGAAAAACTGCACCCAAGTAAAATTGCACATAAGAGAAACTATCATGGTGTATTGGATGTGTTTGTGTGTTTGTTTGTGCATGTGAAAGCAGTTATAATGGAATTAAATGCATGTATTGAATTCATTTTTCAACCATAAAACAAAAAAAGCTTGGTGCACTGAATTGTAGCTTGAAGAATAATCGCAAGAAACCGTTACCTGTTGATCTCCTCCTGTCGCTTCAGGAGTTCGGCGTCTTTCTGAGCAATGGCCTCTTCAGCAACAGCAAGCAGCTCTCGTCTCCTTTCTGCCTCCCTCCGACGAGCCTCCTGAACAGCCTGTGCCTCCTCCTCCTCCATTCGCTCCTGTGCTTTCTTCAGACTCTTTTGCAGTGCAGAGAGTTGCGCCTCCTTCTCCTTGAGAGCTGCCTCCGTTTGGGACAGTTCCATCTCTCTAGTGGGCAGCTTAGTGTCAGTCTTCTCTGTGCTGGACTCAAGATCTTTCAGCCGCTGTTTGCTAATCAGCTCTGCCTCCCTCTGAGAGAGCTCAGACTCTTTCTTTTTCAGCTCTTCCTCTTTACTTAGAAGTGCAGTCTCTTTCTCGACCATCTCCTTTGCCTTTTTATCCTTCTCCTTCTCTCGTTCTGCCTGGCCACGCCCAAGCTGCTCCTTTAGCTCTATGATGAGGCCATTCAGGTTTGCAACCTCAGCCTGGAGGTCCGAGTTCACTCTCTGGAGGTCGTCATGAGCAGCTTTGCGCTCCGCCAGCTGCTGCTCCATAACATTTATCGTCTCTCCTTTGCTATCACTCATCTGCTCCAGCTTGAAGCATTTCTGACATGTGGTCTGTAGCTCCTCAACACTCCTGAACCTTTCTGCATTCTGTTTCAGTTTGGTCACTTCTTGCTCTAGACTATTGATGAGTGTGTTCTTCTTCTCTAAGTCATGGTCCTGCTCATCCAGGCGACATTTGAGGGCATTTAGCTCATCTTCTCCTACTGATCCTGTTGTCTTAGCACCACATTTAGTCTCCTTCAAGTTGCTACAGTCAGTTTCTGCAACGCTAGGTTTGGTTTCCATGTCAAGAAGTTTCTGCTGCTGCTCTTCCATGATCCTCTTAAGGGCAGTAAGCTCCGTGGCCAGATGCTCCTTCTCTTGTAGGATGTCAACATTGGATTCTTTCTCTGCCTTGAGTTGGGTTTTCACCTCTTCGATGCAAAACTGCAGAGTCTGGCACTCCCGCTCCAGATCCGCGATCCGCTCACCTTTCTGACGGGACTCTGAGCGGCAACACTCTAGCTGACCTCTGACCTCAGCCCAAGATGGATCACTGGTATGATCTTCTGGGAGAGCAGATTCATCCAGGGACCCTAAAGATGGAGATCAGAATATTTCCATTATATTATTTATATACTATAATATAGAATTTATTAATGCACTTGAAAATTCCAGGCCAAATTGGTGATTACCCTCCACGAATGCATCTGATTCAATTAACCAGGTTTGGTTGGTGTTGGGTTTGGGAAATCAAACTGTGATGAGCTGACACTGAAAAATATGCGTCATATGCGAGAAAGCGGATTTGTCACCGCCCCAAATACTGATTCTCGATCAGCACTCCTACTCTGTGGTGACACATCTGAATGCCATTCATTTTAAAGATGACACCAAGTCTCAAACTATTTGTCTTCTATTTTCTTTTGCGAGTATTCGTTTCACAGTGAGAGTTTGAAAACTATCTGTAGTGCATGCAATACAACATACATAAATGGGTTTAATTTAACCAGTGGCAAACAAAATCATTGAGAAAAATGTGGTTTCCATTCATATTCAATCTTATCCATAATTTGAAACGAAACCACAATAGCTTGGAAAATGAAATGTGAAGGATCATGTGGACAATTAAAATGCTTGTTATCAACAGCTAGAAGTTAAATTCAGTGACAAAAGTTGTCCATTTCAGGCACTGAAATGAAGCATCCAGATAGTTAAGTTTACACTCATCACTGACATGAGCAAAACAAGAACAATAAGTAGGACACCGAAAAAAAAAAAAGAAAAAAAAAAATCACTCAATGTATAGAAGATAGTCCAACTATTCATTTTAGTAGTCATCTCTGAAAGGATTTAGGGACGAGCTTAGAATGAAAGTGTCTGGCAACATCTGGTGTGAATCAGTGCTTTGGTACTTGGGAGATGTTCCCCATGAACATAAATAGAACAATACTTTATTCACATTCACTTACATCAGAAAGACAATTTAAAATAATCTGTACAGGTAGAGTTTTCTAGGCATCAAGGAGACTAAAACACTGAGGAGTTGAGCTACTTCTTTACTGTAGACAGCCGCTTTCTGCTGCGCAGGTACCGTCGACCTTTTCCAGCCCATCTGGTTGAGACCGAAGGCGGTAGGACCATTTCAGCACCAGAGATGGAGGTAGTACCTTTCTTTGGAGGGGGCTGTCCATCCTCTAACCCCTCTTCTTGTCGCCGCTTCCTGGTTTCCGCCTTCTTTCGTCTGTCTGAGCATGTGCAGCTCTGCTTAAACTCAAGAAGGTCCTTGATCAGAGCACTCTATAAATTAGAAACGAATACAGTTGACATGAAGCCAAACACCCAAGCACTGCCCATAGCTAGAATGCTACCATACCTAAACCTCAGCACACTATTACCAGTAAATTAAACATACCTAACTGCACTATAGAAAGATTAGTTCCTCCTTCTCTCACTTTGTTAGAAACAGAGGAAGCCAGTGTAAAGACTAAAGCCTAATAAAAAGGCCAGAACAGATGGCTTTCCAGTCGAGTGGTATTTGGTTCTTTCAGGCCCAAATAGTGTCCTTGCTTTTTGACCAACTTAATTATAAACTTAAAAAGCAGTGTTTCTCAATCCCACTCCTGGAAGCACCCAGCCATGCACATTTTAGTGTTAGCAGTTAATGAGCTAATCAGTAGGATCAGGTGTGTTGGGAGCACTCAAATGTGCAGGGCAGGGTGGCTCTAGCACCAGGGTTGAGAAGCACTGGCTTAAAGAAAGAACCACCAAGAACATGAAGGTTCATAATTTCAGTCATTCTAAAAGAGGGAACAGACAGAAAGGAAGGAACATAGTGCATTTAGACAATTTCTGTAATTTAACATAAGATGAACATGTCAATATTAGCTAAAAGATAAGATTATTATACCAGAATTAGTGGAACCGGACCAAATGGGGTTTAAACAAAAGACAAGACACTAGACAACAGAGAGTCCTCTTAGGTACTAGATTGGAGAGGGGCTGGGTGACCAGTTAATAAAAGGAGTAAAGGTTAGAAATCTAAAACATAATATTTGATGTTCTAAGGAATTTTACACATCTGTAAATAGTAAATAAGTAAGCAACTAAACTAAAGTAACATCAGATAGTCTCATCTTAGATTTGTTTCAATGCTTGCTAACTGAAGCAACACAAACAATTAAGGCAAAGGCCTTTCGAAACACTGCAACTGCAAGTGAGGTTAACAAAGACACTGTTTGGTCTGGAGGAGCTCCAGTGACCTACACAGAGCCTTGACTTCAACCCAGCTGTGATGAAGCGGAGTATCTATTACGAGCCAGGCCTTGTCCAACAGTGCCCGATATCACAAATACCCCCGACTAAAAGGGCACAAATTGCACCACACATACTCAAGACTTGAGGAAAGTCTTCTCAGGCGAGGGGAGGCTGTTTTAGCTACAAAGAGAGCGCGCCATATTAATGCTCATAACGTAGGAACGGGATGCCCAGCAAACCAAAAGTAGGTGTGATAGTTCAGGCGTCCACATACTTTTGGGCATGGACAGCAACACTTAACAAGCATTATTCCCCTGCACAATAAGAAGACTTGAAGATGTATTTGAATGTACAGCTAATGAGATGTCTGACAAATAGTTGTTGGGTTTAACTTGCATTGGTCAGTAGCATTTTAAATACAAAGCCAAGACATCTTCAAACTCACATTTTTGTTAATGTCCTCCACAGACTGATCCAGTGTTTCTTGGAGCTTAGTGATCATGTCATCCTTCGCCACGCATACCATCATCAGATCAGTCAGCTTCTGTTCACGACCCTCAAGGGTCTACAAAACAGCCATGAAGTCCCAAAAAACAAAAACTAAAAACACAGAACTATACTCTCTGTAAACTGAAACCTAATCCTCCCGTAACACACAACTATAAACCTAATCCCAAAGCTAAACCCTACTGAGACACAACAATTAAATTGTTTACAATAGCAGAACTCTTTAATGCTGGTAAACTGCAGAAGGATTTCTACCTTTTTCATGTCCTCCATCTCCTTCGACAAGTTTCTCTGAACCTCCAGTTCTGTGAGGAAATGGAGAGTTACATCTTGATTCGTTTTGTTCCAGTCTGTGTATAACTGAGTTATAATTGAAGAGTAAATCCAAATCAAATCACAGCAGAGGTGCTAGGAACCAGACAGAAAGGCTTAGTACTTTTAAAAGATACTTTGCAGAAAAATATTACAAGAAATGAATTTGACATTGTAATGCAAGAGTATATTTTTAGGTTTACCACTATTTTACTGTTACCAGTATTAGAGAAGCGTACAGTAGGCTATATTTAGACTATTTTCTGGAGTTTATTTTGACTTATTATATTTTATATTGCTCTTGTCTGTGCAGTTGTAGCATAAGCAATTTCTCTGATTTTTATTCTGATTGTTCACCGACCATTTAGGTTCTTGAAACACCACCATAGTAAAGAAATCTAAGGTAATACATTTAGGCTTCATAGAATGAAACCTTTCTCGCTGAATCACTCAGAATGACTGTTTACATCTTAACAACTGAATTATGCAGAATTGATTAAAAGGGGTGTTCCACTCTGTGTAGCTAAAGTAACTAAGCACTGTCGCTTTACTGCAACACTTATATCTTGTACCAAAGCTGTTTTAAATGCTAAACTCTATGACAGGAAAAAAAAAAAAAAAAAAAAAAAAAAAAAAAAAGGGTCTAACTATTCTCAGCGCTAGAAGCTTTGTTTTCACCTTGAGTTTTGAGTCTCAGCTCTCTCTGCAGTTCACAGAGCTGTTGCATCATTTCTGTGACCTTTTTCTGGAGACCGCTGTGGGCTGCAGAGGGCAGAGGGTCAGAGGACACCAGACAGGACTGAGCTGCCTCTGCATCCTGCCTGATCCCAGCCAGGTCACAGCACATGGAGTCAAACATCCCATCAAGAGAAGGAGGCTTGTTCTACACATACATACACACACACACACACACACACACACACACACACACACACACACACACACACACACACAGTGTGAAATACCACTGACAAATACCAAGAAAATAAAGGAAATGAAAAACGGAGAAGGAGATGGAGAAAAAGGGGATGAAGGCGGACAACCCAAATACCAATCTTTACAAGTTTCCTGAAAGATCACCTGTTCCATTGCTTGTTCTCCATCACAATCAGTGTTTCTATTAGATCCTTCCACCAATTTTTTGAAAATCTCCAATCGTCGCTCACACCTCTCTTCAACAAGCTCCCTCTCTTTGGAAATGCGGTCACTAGAGGAAAAACAAAAACAAAAACAAAACAAAAACAAAAAGAGGGGGGGTGAGGGGGTTGTAAAAAGAAAAGGTAACACAGATAAAGAATGTGACAGAGAGAAGAAAGTCTCTGCGTTGTTTTCAGAATCAGAATAAGAAAGCTTTTCTGATCCCAGAGTAAATTGCTTATGCAACGACTGCACAGACAAAATGACAAGAACGATATAAAATGCAGTCAAAATAAAACACTCTACAAAGTTATCAGAAAATACAAATTACTCTGTACTACATACATTATGTTAAATACAAAATGCTGTGGTCACAGTAAGAGAGGTGGATATGAATTCTATAAATAAACCCTCAGCTGTAGTAGTTTATCAAAACAAAGAATGGTTTGGAGTTTTTCCTCTGTACACATAAGTAGTGATACTGCACTTAAGACATAGTATTTCATATAAGAATGATTTAGCAAACAATAAGAAATTGCACACCTGAGTACCAGTCAGTTTTCGCACAGATTATTGAGTGTGTGACAGGGGGAGGAGTTATAGAGTATGATGGGTGGCTGTGTGTGACAGGGGAGGAGTTATAGAGTGATGGGTGGGTGACAGGGGGAGGAGTTATAGAGTGATGGGTGTGTGACAGGGGGAGGAGTTATAGAGTGATGGGTATGTGTGTGACAGGGGGAGGAGTTATAGAGTCTGATGGGTGGCTGTGTGTGACAGGGGGAGGAGTTATAGAGTGATGGTGTGATGGGGTGCGGTGGGGTGTGATGGGGTGGGGTGGGGAGTTTTAGAGTCCGATGGATGATTGTGTGATGGGGCAGGAGTTATAGAGTCTGATGGGTGGCTGTGTGACAGGGGGAGGAGTTAGAGTCTGATGGGTGTGTGTGTGTGACGGAGGAGTTAGAGTGATGGGTGAGTGTGTGGCAGGGGTAGAAGTTTTAGAGTCAGATGAAGGATTTTCCAGATTACATATGTAACCTTATCGGTGTCTATTGCCAAATATTTAAAGCTCTTACTTGTAGTCGTTCTGCATTTCAGTGAACAGCTCAGAGAACTCATTTGTGACTTCTTCACGGATGCGAGACTCCAGAGCCAGGTGTTCTGCTTGGGCCGTCCTTAGTTTTTCCTGGAGCTCCTCCAGCAACACCAGCTGATTCTAACGTGAACAAAACTAAGCACTCAGACTTTGTAACACCAACAATTTGCTTTTAAAGATCAAGACCAACAATCTTTGATAGCAAATTAAATTATGATCTGAAGCCCACCAAATACACCTCTCTGTCTAGCAGCACTGTTTCTTTCCCAACATCATCCAAGTTCTGCATGGTGTCCTCCATGATGCTCTCCTCTCCTGTCTCCTCCTCCCCATCCTCAGAGGCTTTGTCCTCTTGTACGTCTTCTAGACTGTGCTCCCAGCGCAGCAGAGAAGTGCGTCTTGCCTCCCGCTGTACTGCCGAATTGATGATAAAGGACAATTCCCGCGTGCTCTTCTTTACCACTAGTGGCATGGCGGTTGTTGTTAGGACCACCACCTAGCAGAGGGACAAAGATAAAAACTAGATTGCATTTCCGCAAGGAATTCCATTTCTGCACAAATGTGATTTTATATCTTCTGTTGTACAGAAATTTGCTGAGTCAACCCCTGGTTCCCATCAACGCTACTGTAAAGAAATCAGAGTCAGCATGTTTTTCCACATTGCAACATCTTTCACATTCAGAACATCTGAATGACAGTATCTCTCAACAACTGAACTTTTGAAGCAGCAGAATTCCACTTTAAAGCAAAAGTAAACATGTGGTGCTGTTAATATACCCAAGATTGCAACTTACTACAAGTAGTACCAGCATAACTTTCCTGCTAATCCACTCCCCTTAGTCAAGGTCTTAGAAGGAGGCCGCATGAACTATAAAATAAGTATGTTTACTTTCTGACCAGCCAGCACGGGTAATCCATTGGGTGCCAAGATCTTGCTGCAGTCATACAGAAAGCAACTTGAGAGGTTGGCCAACAATATATGCCAGTAATGGAACTTTGTGGTGTAATGTTGAGTGTACTGGCCCAAGAGTAACCTTGTTCATATCTGTTCCAGCAAGGCCAGTGTTATCACAGTCCTGCTAAACTCCTCTACCCAAATGCTCCATTATCTTTCTAATCATTTTGCTGAGCGCCAAGTAGTTTCTGATACTTGCAATGTGGCTAACTAGTACTAAAACCTCGGTGCATCCTTCTACTCCCTATGCATAAAGATGGTTTCTTCATTCTACCATTGACTGAATTATTTTCTGTTCTATTCCAGTATCTTACCATACTTACTCTTCTATATTCCATTTGTCAGGTTTACACAGGGTACTGAGGCAATTTAGATATTACAATTAGAGTATTTTTCATAACTTATTTGTACTGAAGTAATTACATCAGTAGAAAGTATTGCAGTTTATACTCTGTCCTAAAAATAGATTTCCATATATTAACATTAGTGACTTAATCTCTTTGTCGATTATTCATTGCAACCCTACCGGTGAAAAACATGAAATGGCATTACAAACATTTTCTGATAGTTTGAGATCATATTCAAGTTCACATTAGCTTGCCTAAAGAGCAATAATTTGACTGCTGAAGTGATGTGATGTTTTCCAGTCGTGTTTGGATCAGATCAGCTATATACAGATGGTGTCATGCTGTTCTCAATGACTGATGATCAACAGATTTAAAATATGAGCCTATATTAACCCTCTAGCCCCCAGTGACCCAACTGGTTTTGTGGGTTTTCTGACCTAACTGGTTATCCATCATCTGGCTGTCCTCTTTCTTTGGCAGACAACCACACCCCTTCAGAAACATACCTTCTGAGCTACAGCAGAGAACCTGAGCACCTTGAGGGTCTCATCATACATGGAGGTGCACTGGTTGATGTTCACAATCATGCAGGTTCTTCCACGGCCAGTGAAGTAGCTCTGCAGGTAGTGCGTGAGCTTGCTCTCTCGAAACGGAACATGGTGCCTGGGGTGGGAGAAAGTGAGGAACCTGCAGTTAGTGTTTCAAATGGTAAGGGAATGAGACAGAAGGGGTAATAATTCTTTTTTTTTTTTTTTTTTTTTTTTTAAAATGAACAAAGGGGAAATAAACCTAGAAGAGTGTAAAACACCTGGTCTGCTGATTGCCTCTGAGAGCATTAATACATTTGCCCAGGCTAAGCAGAGATGTGTTGATGTTTCCTGCTTCTTTTAGACGCTCTCCTATATTTTGAGTTTTGCCACATCTTTCAGATCCTGCCAGATCACACAAGGACAGCCTAAAGCACAAAAAACGATGATTTAAATCATTGCTCAATAAGATAAAAGCACAAAATTGGGTCACAACAAAGCTGAAAGAGCTTTACATTTGGCTTGAAAATGAGCACATTTTGGACAATAGGCTATCAAAACAATGTTCAACAATGGATGCAAAGCAATACTGTAGTACTTGCATCATAATAGATATGAAATCGTATGCAGGTTACTTTAAGCAGTTTTATGCATTCTATTGTCAAGTAAGTGGACTCACTCGCTGACAGACTGCACTCTAGGTATGCCCACATCCTCAATTTGCAGAATCCGGACAGAAAAGATACTGTGGCTAAACGTAAGACACAGAGATATTACATTAGTTTGATGCAAGAGCTGGAAATTACAGTAGCTGGCCATAAATAACACAAACTGAAAGGAGAGGAAAATGTGTACCTCCTGCTGGAGAGATGGTTGAGCTTAGTAGAGGAGATGCTCTGGTTCTTCCTCCCAAGCTTCATGACTTTAAATGCCTCTTCAGCACTGTTCACCTGCACCCAGCGAAGATCTGAAACATGTATATAAATGCAACACTTTCTTATACGTGATCATAAAGATCCCTATAGAAGTAGAGCTTTTTCAAAGCTGTTCATATTCAAATAGACAAATCGCAGAGTGAGGACATCTGTCCAGTTGTCTATATATGGTCTATAAAGTTATAAAAAGGTTTTAATTACAGCAGCCCAGAAGAGAGAGTTTACCCTTGATGAAGGAGTTTCCTTTGACGTCCTGGCAGAGGCGTAGGTTAGTCCTCCGTTTGGCATTGCTGGGTGGCTGCTCGAGTAAATCATGTATGTTCTCATTATAGATCTCACAGAACGACACCCACACCGAGAACTTTGTGTGGAGGTCCATGTCCAAGTTGACGCTCCTTTCACTTATTGATCCATCCAGTGCAGCTAACTCGGAGCCTAAAAGATAAATATAGGCAGTTTGTAGAAGAAACAAAAACAAAACAAGTAAAACAAAAAGCTATGCCTCCATTACCTTCAGATGACCCTGAAGACAACAGGCTAGTCATGCTTTTCTGAGCATCATTCTGAAAACAAAAAAGGAGGGAACATGAGAAGTACATATATGATTCAGCTCTTGAAGAGCTAAAAAAAATTGGCAAATGAACTGAACGCAGAAAAACCTAAATAGTGTAATGGTCCCTCAGGACAGCAATGTCAAAACCAGCACTGCCAGCCCACCTCCTTGAGGAGTTTGAGGAGGTTGCGTTTGCTGGTAGCCTCTTCGACCTGCTGCTCCTTGGTGAGCTTAATGATGTCCTGGCACCTCTGAGGCTTCAGACAAATCTGTGTGAAGATTCGACCCGCCAGGCTGCTGAAGATCATGTTCAAGGACCGTGGCAGGATGCCCAAGTCAGTCTCAGGCCCTGAAGGGAAGCACGGGGCGTTTAGCACTTCTTCCCCGCCCCTCATAACCTTATGAATTATATTACTTTTATTTAGCTTTATAAAGTCAGTACTAATATGGAAACATCAAATGGAGCTTTTACACTTACACAACACAAAGGATTCATGATACTAAATGTGACTTACATCCCATTTGATTTGAATACAGCAAGGTTCTATAAGGAATTTTATACATGATAAGCTTTTATTAGTCCCACCGGCAGGACATTTTCAATGTGGACCGAACAACAGATGAAGGTAGAAGCAGTACAACTTGCAGAAATAAAGCATATAATATAAAAAGAACTGTACACTATAACACACACGTACACACACGTACACACACGTACACACACGTACACACACGTTTGTGTGTGTAACATTAAGATAAATAAGAAAAATGTAACATCAAACATTTAGAACAAATAGCACCAAATTGAGCAATGGCACAGAAAACCGTCTTATAAACAGATGACATACTCTATGGTGCACAAACCTAAGAAAGTGAAGGTCTTTCCTGAATTTGTGACTCCATATGTGAAAACCAATGAATTTCTTCCTTCCAACACATCCTTAACAAGATTTTTTACCGTGCCATCAAACATGTCTTTCTGTGAAGTGTCTGGTCCAAACACCTAAATGTTAAGACATATTGAAGGATTACTGGGTTAGTGCAGAAACATGAGGACTGTTAAATTAATTAGAT
This sequence comes from Alestes dentex, assembly GCA_037576975.1. NCBI lineage: Eukaryota > Metazoa > Chordata > Actinopteri > Characiformes > Alestidae > Alestes > Alestes dentex. The sequence goes on along the minus strand of JBBIGA010125721.1, from coordinate 2,597 downwards.
TTAGTAATAGGTTTTAAAAAAATTAGACATAAAAGTATGAATTTAGAGCACAACTATAATGTAAAACCCGTTCATAAACATGCACATGACTTTCCAAAGGTGCTGCTGCTTACCTGAGAAAACTGAAAGCGCTGTGCTGTTTGAGGGATCGCCTTTTCGCTGAAACTGGCGGACAGGGAGGTCCTTGGCGCCTTGAGCAGCACCGTATCGGGAGGCTGGATGGTGACACAGTCCTTCCGCCAGGAAAAGATAATTAATACTAATATACAAGCGCACTTTGCATTACTTTACGTTCTTTGCATGAGCAACATAATGCAATCAGAGATTCTGACCTAAAACTTGAATTTACTGTTATTTGTCATGTTGTTCACTACATGAATGGGACAGGATTCACTTTGTATCCTTTTTGTGTTTGTCAGTGTTCTCCCACTACAATACCCAGCATGCATTAGCAAATGTCAGACAAGTACTGGGACCACCCTTCATGGCAATGAAGAAACCCACTGATGAAGGGGCTAATAAATACAGACAGAATATCTGAATTCAAACCTTTCCCTCCCTCTCGAGACAAATGGTGCCACTGGAGGTGGGGAGGCTAATTTACAACAGCAGTGTTGCTGTTTCAGTTTTACTTTTGGACAGTGTGTCTGTTTAAATAACCTACCTAACTCAATGATAGCAATGTAAAGTAACAGTCAGATTACCTGTGATTCTCCATGATCAAGTTCGGCCTGTGAGAATGGACGTATCCGAAGGTACACTCGCAAATGTTCCCTCTCTGTGCTGCTAGAGTCCTTCATAGAAAGAAGAAAGCAATTTTTATAGGTGAAAAAAATTCTGTAGATGAGACATTGTCAGTTAGTAATCCAAAACCAAATTATGAAGCATGACAGGGGATCTTACCCGAGCATTTTCCACTTCTGTCAGATCAGAGTCAAGATCTCTCCTCAGGTCCTCTACAATTATTGGCTGACCCCTGGACACCTTATTGTTGAAGAGTGATTCCATCATGATGCTAAAATGAACCCAAAAACAAAACTGGATGACAGAGGAGCCTAGAACTATCCTCCAGAAAAATCAATGTTAGAGCAAGAGAAAAGTGCTGAGCTCTATGTAAGTCTCTAGTAGACCTTATTTGTACATTTAGGATCTATCAGCATAGGAAGTGAAGTCTGACGTCTGGCACCTTTGGTTTTATGTTACCTTGGTCTAAAAGAAAATACCAAAGCTACAAAAGTGAGAGATGTGGGTAACAGCAAGGTAGCTCAGGCACTGTCAACAAAATAAAAGAACCAAATATGAAAGAATATAATAGAGACAGGTAAATGCCCTACTCATAGGTTTATGTCATTTAAAATACTTAGACAAGCATAACCCTCAACACACGCAACGTCAACAACATTAATTCTCATAGAAAGGAGTTTTACTGCAATATGACACCTAGATACATTACCTATAAAAAAAAGTTGCACTGAGAAAGTTGCACATTCGTTCATTTTTTCCATAGTAGCATTGTTCCTTTTTAATATACACTATATGGACAAATGTCTTCCAAGAAGAGTGGAAGCTGTTACAGCTGTCAAATGGGGACCAACTCCATATTAAAGTCTATGTTTGAATGCAAAGTCATTTAAGGGGACATATAAGTCCCTGTCAGCGGTCAGGCGTCCCGATACTTTTGTCCATACAGTATATATACTCGCTGAATCCTCTCTGTTTACTGAGCGTTAGCCTCAGTACGTTAGCAGAATCACAGCCAGATTAAAGCACCGACCTACAAACGCTTACCTAGTCAGCGAGCAAAACAGACCAAAAACAACAGCAAGACAGGTGCAACACATATGTCAACTACTTAAGCACTTACGAGGCAGTTCTGGGGTCATAACAGAAACTCTCTCTGGTGAATCTGGGTGAATCCCGGGTTGGGTTTCTGCCTGCTAAACTCTCGCGCTCTTCTATTCAAAATTGACCAATCCGGGCCGGGAGGACTGTGACGACACCCGCGCGACCGAGCACTCGTTGGAATAGCAACAGCGCAGGACTCTTTACTTACTTACAAATCTGCGTTCCTCTTTATAATTATTAGTTGTATTGTTGGACCCCGTCTATGTTAATGTATGTACTGTAGGATTTTTGACTTGATCTAATAAAATACAAAAAAAATAAAATAAATAAAAGTAAAAAAAAAACAGCAAAAAAACCAAACAAAAAAAAAACAAAAACAAAAAAAATAACAGCGCCATATTGGCGCAGAGTTCTGGGGTAAACATTGGAATAATGAAATAAACAAGTCAAAACAACAACAAAAATCTAATTTGCTTGATTTAAAATAAAATAAAAAAGTTCCAGCCTCACTAACTATCAGAGTTCACAAAAACATATATACTGTATATACATGTGTGTGTGTGTGTGTGTGTGTGTGTGTGAACAGTATTTACACAGTACTGTGTGAAAGTTATAGGTACCTGAGAAAATTATATTAAAAAATGGTTAACTGAGTGGTTATTATATATTTTATATTTATATTATATATTTATGTTATATATTTTATATTTGCTGGAGCATTTCTGCCTTACAAATATGTATACAAATTTAAA
>JBBIGA010125713.1:0-24298 GCA_037576975.1 Alestes dentex | reverse complement strand
CAACCCTCTGCATTTATCCGGACTTGGGACCGGCACAAGGAATCACTGGCTTGTGACCTCTTATGGTTGCATTATTTATACATACAAAATCAGCACCCAGAAAATGACCTGACCTTTGCAGGGGAGCAAACGACACAACACAGAAAGACTGACTGAAGGTGTGTTTTGTTTTATAGGCATCACAGCCATCTTTAAGAGAGCACTTGGAACTATATGGAACTGCAAAAAAAGTAGTTTGTGTTTGTAAGGCTTGTGAGGTTTTTGACATGTTTCATACAGTCGTTATAAAGTACAGATGTGGACAGTAACGAAGTACATTTACTTGAGTACTGTAATTAAGTACAGTTTTTGAGTATCTGTACTTTACTTGAGTAGTCTTTTTTTTTTTTTAAACTTAGAACTTTCACTTCACTACATTTGAAAGACAAAGTCGTACTTTTCACTTCACTACATTTCTATCAAGGTTCTCGTTACTTGTTACTTTCAGTTCTGAAAGTGGGTGTTATTGTCTCACTTTTCTAAAATGTGATTGGTTTTGTAGCAGATGACAGCCTATCAGAAATCACCAGTAGTGTTACGTCACTTCTGACTCGTCAGTCAAGACTCGTAAACGATGTTCATTTCATGGATTTATTTATATCTCACACTCTTTCCAACGACCCTTCGTTTGCCATAATCCGAAAACCCCGGTGTCCCATTACTTTTGTCCGAGGTGAATGGTTTTCAGCTCGCCAGGGGATCGCCGGGGGGCTATTATGTTACACAAGGGGTCGTTGGAAAGCTGTCACCGAGCCCTAACTAACTGTGAAGTATCACATTTAGAGTGTGAGGTATATTTTTCATATTTAACATCTAGATTTAAGATAATTTAAGGCAAATCCTCCAGGGAATATCACAGCACGCAGTCCAGCCCCCTGCTAAGTAACAGCCAATTGTAATAACAGGGCGTGGCCAATTAGAATATCTTCTAAATATCTAGAGCTTAAAAATCCCACATTTAGAGTTGCCGTTTGTAAAAGTGTAACATTTAGATTTAGAGCGCAAAATTTTGTTTAACACATTTAGCTCCAAATGTGTGAAAATTGTGTAAATTGCGCTAAACGATGAAAAAATGACCCCTAAATTTGCTATGCTGTTTTTACAAACGGCACCCCGTAGAATTGGACTTGGGACTTGACTTGGACTTGGTAAAAATGACTTGTGAACATCTCTGATGCCCGCATCCATGGCCATATTTAGAGTCGATGTTTGAGTTGACTGAAAAGATTACAAATTCGTATCGTTTTAAGTGTGTTCCATGTTTGCCTAAAAGAAACTGCTGCATTTACAGCTGTTCAGTTGTCAGCGGTGTTCAAATATATAGTACATACAAATACCTTTTGTGCAGGTGTGTAGCGTACAATTAATGAAAAAAACAATGAAAAGTAATGAAAAGTACAATTCCATAAGGCAGTCTGTACTTACAGGAGGCCTTTTGGGCTGAGAGAGTTGGGTTAGAGTTGGGGTTTCTCTGAAGGAATCACCATTTGCCAGACTCATGCTTCAGCCAAGGCAAGTTATTATTCAGCTGTCCTTGGCCTTGGGCTTAACGTGCAAGAATCTGAGATGAACTGTTAAAAAAAAAAAAAAAAAAAAGGAAAAAAAATTCAGACCAAAACAAAACAAAACAAAAAAACATACTTTCCAGAACAAACATGCAAACTCTTGCTGTCTGCTTCCAACCGGGAGTATCTCAGGGCATTGTGTATGCGCTTAAAGATTAATTCAACCCCCTAACGTACATTTTATAACTTCTGCCAAAATGGTCCTCAGATGTCTTGTTTTAATAAGACAAGAATTGTAGACAGACTCCTCATAATACATGAAAACATTATTTCTGAGGGTGATTAAACATGTAGCATACCTGTTAGGAGCAGAGATAGACTTGCTGGCTTCAGGACAGGCAGCTTTAATATTAATTCATCTTGCTCCCAGAAGAATCTAGAAAACAACAGTGCCATTACTACTGAAATCCCAAGCATGTGGAAGAAAGCCCTTCATCACTCTTGCTCTCCTGCTCCTTCATTCCTTTCCTACAAAGGCTGGAATTTTCTATTACTTCATACATCAATCATACAGGCCCATGACTTTACAGCAACAATTACAGCCAGTCAATTCAATGTCTACTAAACTTCTTTTAATCCCTCACTCGGTTCTTCCGCTTTGCTCTCTCTTCAACAAAATGGATGCTTAAAGAGCTCATATGAGGGAATATCTAATCTTCGCATTTTGCGTTTATGTACATAAACACAGTCAGTGTTTCAAAGCGTACCATTCGCTGCTCAGTCCATATATGGAAACTAGGCTGCTGAAAAAGCCTGTATTTTTTTTTTTATGCTTTTGTGAGAATTAATCCATGTGTTTGGCCTTCAGCAGCTTAGCCCCACCCATTCACATTGAAGTATCCCAGTTTTGTGATCATTCCTCATGTAGAATCAGAGATCTCAAACAGTTAAAAAACAAAATTTATGCTTTTGGAAATTCAAAAATGATATCGACTTTTAAAAGTGGTGATTAAAAGTCAAAATAACAATCTATTTTTACTTCTGTTGGTAAAACAGGAAAAACAAAACAAGGTGTTAAGCTCAATCATGTATGTGTGAGTTTGGAGGTGGGTGGCAATGGTGTATAGTGTGTGCAAGCTGAAGATTTGCAAAAGCTTTAAAATGTATGTCTAATACAAATCTTTTAATCAAATTGACTAGGTTGTGCTAAAAAAGGACATGACACACTTGTATATTAAACATTGTTTAAGCCTTTAAATATTAGGAAAAAACAAGTAATGCAGAAACTGAAAAAGTACCCTTAGGGTTCTGAGGGTAAATAGTAAGTGTCACATCCGTGCCGCCTCCGCTACGCCCCCATCGGTCAAACTCACCAGAGTTGGAGGTTCCCTGTCGCATGACCCCCACTGTCTACATCATGTATGTTCCGGCATGCGAGGTATGTCTCCTGTCAGCCCTCATGTGTCCGCTCATGACTACCTGATCTGTTAACCCTCTGTTTCCAGGTGTCTTGTGATCAATGCTCGTCTAGGGATAAGTGTTTGTCTCACGTGATTGGTCCGCATGTTCATGTTCTCCTGTTAAAGGTTCCAGCTGGTCCAGAAGCCGGTGTGTGGTCATCGGCATGATACCAGCACCCTCTCGTGTTCCAGTCTTGCATGTGAACACCATAGAGCTTCTCGTCTGTGGAATTCCATCCGTAACAGTCTGCCGGAGGTTTGACTTGGTTTTGTGTGTATGTTCTGTTTCCTAGAGTAACCAGCGAGGCTGAAGCGCCAGTAGGCTAGAGTTACCGGTAGAGGCTCCACCTGGAAGGAGGGCCTCTTACGGCAAGTCTTCTCATGGCTCTGATCCAGGACCAAACCTAGTATCCGGACCGTGTCAGCAAGATGGAGCATCCGTGCTGTGCTGAACGGGTCCCTTTTGTGTGATTGAAAGAGAGAATCTTCTTGTGTTCTGTTCTGCCAAGCTCTGCTCGCTCTATTGACTGTTTGCCTGTTTGTTTCTTATTACAGTTCGTTTTAGTTCTGCTAACTCCTGCGTTTGTGCCTTCTTTCCCTGAGCCAACATGACAGTAAGGCATAAAGAGAGGTTGGTAAATGGCCATGTACAAATGAATAATGAAAAGTAAAAAAAAAAAACAGGAAAAGTTATAAGTGGAGATCAGGGAAAGAATAATAATAATAATAATAATAATAATAATAATAATAATAAATATAGCACTCTGAGCACCACGGGAGTGCCACAGGGAACTGTCCTATCACCCTTCCTCTTCACCCTCTACACGTTTGACCTGAAGAAAAATTCTCTCATGACTCTGCCATTGTGGCCTGGATCAGGGATGGACAGAAGGATGAATACAGGTGTGTGGTGGACAGCTTTGTGGAGTGGTGTCAGCTAAACCATTTTCAGCTTAACATCACAAAGACAAAGGGAACTGGCTGTGGACTTTGGGAAGCAGGCTCCTCCTCCCACCCCTGTTACCATCAGAGGGACTGAGGCTGAGATGGTTGAGAACTACAGGTACCTGGGGGTACACACTGACAGTAAACTGGACTGGTCCAAGAACACCGTTATTGTCTTCAAGAAAGGGCAGAGTTGGCTTTATCTGTTGAGGAAGCTCAGGTCTTTCAGTGTTTGTAGGACAATGCTGACAATGTTCTACTACTCTGTGGTAGAGAGAGTGGTGTTTTTTGCAGTTGTGTGCTGGGACAGTGGGGTGAAGGGAGCTGATGCCAACAGACTGAACAAGCTGATCAAAAAGGCTGGTTCTGTCGTGGGTGTCAAACTGGAGAAGAAGCTTCTCAGTATCATGGATAACCCACTCACACCGCATGCACGCCTCCTTGATGGAATATCGGAACACATGCAGCAAAAGACTCATCGCCTCTAAATGCAGAACCGAACGCCACAGGAAATCCTTTCCACCTGTGGCAATTAAATTGTATAACTCATCCCCGTTCTGTAGGTCATCTTAAATCTGTACTGCCTAAATATTATTGAATGTTTGTCTCATCCTCTCGTCACCTACTGCTATTTCATTTTATTGCATTAATTATATTTTTATAATTTATATTTTTTTTATTCTCTGTTGTCTCATCTTTATTCTTCTTGATGCACTGAGCATGCTTATGGCAAAAGATATTCATATATGGCTATGTTCCACCTACATTTCTCACTTCTCTTGAGCACAATTCAAATTCCAAGCTGAGCTGATCCAAAATCTCCCAAAGGTGTTCGATCAGGTTAAACCATGTAGGCCACTGCATGTGATTTTCATAATTTTCATACTCATCAAAATCAAATCAGTAATGTTTTATTCAGGGTTAAAAACTGTCAGAAGTGCACATTCAGTGAGTGTGATAACTACATTAATGTGATTTGTGAGGAAACACAGCAACTATTCCTGTTCCTAATAATGATGTTAATGGAGGATGTGATCAGACTGCGTCAGCAAGAGCACTCCACCCACATTTACACAGAAACCGATATTACAGTCCGTAAACCCCTCATAAAGATGATGACAATGAAAAGTCAGGGTGTAAAAACCATAGGCACTGGTCCATGGGGTCTATTAGCGTCCCCTTAAAGAGAAGGTCACTGCAAATCGGTGTAAAGTTATTCTGAATCATCCCCTTCAGCCTTTAATGAAACGTTTCTATCCTGGTTCCTTCCAGAATGTCAATGTGCACAACCACAGACTACGGGGGATCACTGAATGGTTTGATGAGTATGAAAATGATGTAAATCATATGCGATGGTCTTCATGGTGTCTCTCTTAAACCAAGAGAATATCTATGGGGGACCCTGAGGGAACATCTTTTGGATGGTGTTCCATTTATCTTCTACAGCTTCAGACAAGGGATGCACAATATATCTTCTGTTAATTGTCATCACAATCTGTCTCTGCAATACTGGTGTTGCAATAAGCTGCAATATGCAATGAGCCACAAACCAATCACACCAATCACAGCTCAAGGTGAGTTACTGGGTGTTCTCATTCTTTGAGTTCTTTGTGTCATAAAAAAGTAGATTTTTTAACTGTTAAAGTGCTGCAGGCAAAAGATCATTTAAATGTGTTGGTTTTATGACATCACAAAACTATGATTTGAAGCTTAGTTTTTGTGTATGCAAATGACATTTTTAAGTTTTTTTTTTTTTAAACAAAATATGAAACTTGACTGGGGATGAGTTACAAATTCTGTGTGCACACACATCGTTAATATTCAGTTCTCATCATCATGGTCTACACTGCAGAGCATATTTAAACTACACATACACACTCCTACAAATGTGTAAAAGTGAACATGTCAGAATATGAATCAGCCCAGTGTTTCCCAAGCCTGCTCATGCAGTCCTCCTGCTATGTTCATTAGCATGTCGCCTCTGCTCAACCACTGCAACCTGCTGAAAGACTTGTTAATTAGCTAATGAGTTAAATCAGGTGCGTTGGACAAGGGCAACACAATGTGCGGTTGAGGCTTCTTGTAAGACTAGCCTTGCATTCTAATTTCAGAAAGGTTTCTCCTGTGCACTGAGCCTCGGAGGAACCGTCTTGGAGATCTTTCTGATTCAGGAAAAGTTTCCATCGGCTGCTCAACAAACTCTTCTAAAGAGGCCACAGAACTGAAGATGTCTGGAAGTCTTCAGGAGAGGCATTTCAATTTATCACCATCATCATCATGCATTTCACCATGTATCCTGTTAAAAAAAACTCTCTCCAGAGGCATACATACAACAAGAAGTGAATACCTTTTTGGTATATTTTCCTTCATGCTGTATTTCATTGCCCCCACACAACACTGTTGGAGGATTGTCAGAAGTTCTCGTACCTAATTCGTTAATATTTTAACACTCAATAAGAACATTGCACAATATGGCACATTGTTATGACTGTTGCACATCATAGCAAAATAATGTGCAACAGTCATAAGGATAGTTATTTATATATTACACACCAAGAAGTAACAGGCTATTGCACAGATATTGTGTGGGTGTGTGACAGAGAGGGGAGTTGTAGAGTCTGATGGCGGTGGGCAGGAAAGATTTTCTGTGGCATTCAGTGGAGCACTTTAAGCTGGTGAGTCTTTGCCTAAAAGTATTTCTCGGTTCTGCCACTATACTGTGGAGTGGGTGATAAATATCCTCTCCATGTGGCCTGCACAGAGCCTCCCAGTTCGTAGTCTCCAGACAGTCCTGCAGGGCTGCATTGGCCTCCTTTGACCACTGCCTCACTGTCCTGACAGTGGCGTGTTGCCTCTTCATCAGTGGCAGGTAGGTGGGCTGAAGGTGCACCAAGTTGTGGCCAAGAGGTAGGATGGCTGTGCAGCTGTATGCCACTTTGAAATTAGCATACAGCAAGTTCTGCATCTTGTATTCTCTGGTGGGGCAGTCTACAAACTGTGTAAAGGGACACAGTGTCCTGTTCAGGGAGACGTGGTTGAAATCGTCAGAGTTTAGAATGAAAGCCTCTGGATGCCTTGTCTGGAGTCTTGCAATTGCCGTCGTAGCGTTGGCCAATAGAGGAATGTAAACAACAATGGCGAACACGTGTGAGGACTCTCTGGCCAGATTATGGACGCATTATGTCCATATTTATTCATTTTAAATATTTTAAATATAGTTAATACATTTTTATTTTGGTATACACTTAGGTCATTAAGTATTTGGACATTAGTTTTGTAATTTTCTCTCTGTATACAACCACAATGGATCTGAAATCAAGATGTGACAGAAGTAAAGACTTTTAGCTTTAATTTACTTATTTACTGACCTTACTATAAATGGCTAATTTGATAACATTGCTGCTAAAGTCCACAAGATGGCAGAAGACCTTGTTTTTCTTGTGTTACAGCAGAAATTGGAAAGGCGCTGCAGACTCAGATACATAACATACTGTCTGCAAGAATCAGAATATCATCGTACTGTGGCTTAAATATAGTGACAGTATTGTATCGTCGTTTCCGTCGCAATCTCTACCCCTACGATATAGAGCAGTGCTTCTCCAAGCATGGGCTGTGGACACCTGGTGAGTGGAGAAGGTACTGCAACTGGTCCACAAAAGGCCATTTACAATATATACAAAGTTTTTACGTAATTAAGTTTTTGTGTCTAATAGCCTGGCATGTACTTAATATTTATTTTGAGGCATCCCCCCTGAATTTCGATTTTGGTGCTTTAAGGGGGTGCTTAGGAGTTTAATTAGATGTTTGGGACCCCCCAGGATATCAGTATTAATCACTTTGGTGTTACATTCAAACCAGTGCAGTTCATCCATCTTCTTTGTGCTCAGAGAATATTTATCAGCTCAGACTCAACACCAAGTTGCATTTCTATGAGATACAGCTTTTGTGATCCAGCACCTCACCCAAGAGCTCCTTGCTACTGTTCCTGATCCTTGTCTAGACTTCTAAACATATGTGATGAGAATAAGTAGCTTAATAAAATTCAATCTTGGGGTTCTTCAACAAGTTAGCATATCATTTTACTGAATCCCACACTGAAATTTTATTCTCTGCGATAGACTATTTTTATTTAAAAGCACTGAAACTCAAAATGAATTATTTAACCGTGACATTGTACAATGTTTTTTTAGGGCTGCTGAGGGTTTTTGTCTACACTGGTGAAAAACAACTGCAAAAAGCTGCATTACACTTGACCTCTACCTGTCATGAAATATTGGCAAAATGTTCTAGATAAACAAACATATAAATCAATAACAACATTTAACTGTTTGCAAGCCCCCATGTAAGGCACACTAGTAGAGGTTTGGAAAAATTGAAGTGTAGTATAGCAATATTTTTTGGCATATTATATCGATACAATGATGCCAAGTATTGATATTTACATAATATTTGATCATTTTTTAAATGCATTTAATTTACTTTTTTGTATTTACTTTTATTTTTGTCTGATAACTTCAGTCTTCTCATGGCACAGCAGAAATTGGAAAGGAATTTAGGATTACCCAGACAGCTACAAATTCAATACTATTACAATATTTAGGACATAATAATGTCCTATTGTGGCCTAAATGTTGTGACAGAATTGTTTTGTCTCCTCTGTGGCAATCCCCACCTCTACTAGGTAGATCTGTGTTTCTCAAAGCGTGGGTTTTGGGCCCCTGTGGGGCGGTGAGGGTACTGCAGGTAGGCTGTGAGGGGTCATTTACATTAAATAAACAAAAAGTTTTGAATTTTCTGTTATTAAGTTTGAAATGCTTAAATATTTACAGAATTATTCAAACAAAGCCTTGGGGTTTAAATTATGTGTTCTTTATTTATCTAAGGTCTGGGTGGGCCACAGAAGAAATTTGGGGCATGTCCTATGGCTGATCCAGACATTTTCTAGAAAAGATCAGTTTTGTTCATCAAATCTCTGTGTAAGAAAAGTCAAAAGCTCACAGAGAAGAAGCTGCAAAATCCAGTAGCTGAGAGTAAAGATCAACCAAATCAAGAACTCTATACAACACTGGCCTGTATGGGAACATGGCACAAAAGAAGCCATATCCTATATTGTTCTTGTTTTTTATTTTTAACCCTACATCAAACATTCACAAGAGCATATGTACCAAAAACCCATTTGATCCTTTTGAATCCTTTTCTAACTGATCTATATCCTTTATACTTAGGCTGTTTTGGTCAGTGTGAAGACACACAGTCGCTAGATAAAGTTACTTAAAACAGGTACAAAAATGTAGAAAAAGTTAAATAATCTTTTACAATAATCTCACAATGAGAAATATTAGATACAGAGCAGATCTAAAATGATTTCAACTGCCAAGCTATCATTTTATGTAGTGTGTACAATTCACCCACATTTTTGGTAATCCTCCCTCTAATGCATATGTATGAGGGAGAGGAGCCATTTTTAATGTTCCATATAACCATAAACTGCACAATTAGGCTATTGCAGGAGGTTTAAACATGACAGACAAGCAGGACACACAAGAAACTGCCATGAAATGCTCAAAACATCGAGCCCTAGGGGTTTCATTTCTTCTGATCACACCAAAAACCTTTACCTTCAAATCAACACCTCTCGCTGGTTCACGTTCTTTACCTCCGTATCTCCCTATGCACTTCTTCAAACTTGTTTATTAGATGAGGATCAAAGTTTTAGGTGTTAAATAAACCATGCTCGCTCTTCTTGTACTGGAAATAAATAATGCTTTGTTCTTTAAATTATACATCTTAAAAGTGTTTAAGGGTGAAACTGACACCTACTCTAAGAGTCAACTGTTTTTGTGTGAACTGAATGCAAACTGGATTGGAAAATTAAGCAACAAAACTATTCTTGCACTCTTTTAAGCACATTTGTGACTAATAAGTGGTGGTGGCCTAGTGGGTAGGATATTTGCCTCTGGACCAAGAGGTCACGGGCTCGAATCCTACCTTCAACATCCCACCACTGGGTTCCTGAGCAAGACCCTTAACCCCAAGTCACTCCAGGGAGACCGTCCCCTGTAGTTAGGGAATGAAAGTCGCTTTGGATAAAAGCATCTGCTAAATTACACAAATGTGCTCACCTTCACATACTCAGTGTTGGTGGTCTTGTGTGGTTGGAGGAGTTCTAGCTTGTGGGTGGATCCAAACATATTGCAAGAAAAGAACCACCATTTCCTCTGCAGTGTGTATATGTCTAACCATCAGGTTCCTTAATAAACCTACTCTGCCGACAGTTTCTGTTTCAGGTTTGTGGTACTGTTGAGTGATACAACTACAGTGTTGTCTAGCAATGACTACAAACGTGATAAAACAACTTGAAATAAAGATATAAAGATAAGAACATGATACAGATCTACTTAAGCTGGCAATGAATGGTGTGGTCGCCACACAGTGAGAAATTCCTGGGTTTGATTCAGATGTCTAAAGATCCTATCTGTGTGGAGTTTTCATGTTATCCACATGTTTGGGTGGGTTTCAACCAGCTAGTCTGGTTTCCTCCCCCAGTCCAAAGACATGCATGTCAGGCGAGCTGTAGATGCTAAACTGCCCTTATGTGCACATAAGTTTGTGAAGGTGTGTGTCTCTCCGGTGATGGACTGTAGAGTCGACTCCCAAAATTCCAAGAGCACCCGTGAATTGTGGAAAACCACGCATTTGTGATGTGGTAAAAAAATGCCTATAAATGCCTATTTTTATGGTCTAAATCCTAAACATGGCCCCAAATATCCCAAAACACTTTGTCATTTTAAACTCAGCTTAATACATTACCCTTAAAAAAAAAAAGTAAAGGTAAACTCGAGATTCACGTGGGAAACTGTTATGATGCAGGAATGCTGGACGGCATCTGCCAGCGATGCGTCACAGGGCAGCAGCCAATCAGCAGCAAGGAGAAATGAATAACACTCTCGGACTGGCTACTTTCAAACCTCCCGCCTCTGAGTACAGGGGTATTTCACCATCCCAAGATGTATTTTTATATACAGTTGCTTTGGGTTCTCTCAACAGTACTAAAAATATATACAGTTATAATTTATATGGAAATGTAGCAGAATGTCAATATTTATGTTACAAACTTAGTAGATTATATATTTTTTAATAATTTAGCATTAAATTGCTGGGGGTTTCTGTGAACAATTATTAGTTAGGTTCTAAGAAAAAATCTGCGAACGACTGAGGTCGCGAACTCTGAACCGTGACTTCGCGGGGGACCCTGTATATTTATATTGAACTGCTGCTGATCATTTGCACATATAAAGTACACAATTACATTCCAGTATTCCGTTCATGTGCATCACCTGACCGCTGATTTAACATCTGCTCTTGTATAGTCTAGTGTTGTTTCCGTTTGGTTCTACGGTCCTGGAGGAATGTTGTTTCATATCACTCTGTTATGTGTATATGGTTGAAATGACACCTGGGTCCTGTTCCATGAAACAGGATTAAGGGAAAGTCTGGCTTATTTCAAGGGAAAGTAAGGGAAAGTAAACCAGACTTTCCCTTAATCTTGTTTCATGGAACAGAAGCCTGCTTGACATGACCTGAGCTCATGTCACAAATATCATATATCACAAATATGATATGGCCCAATATGTGAGTTAACTGCCAAATCTCAGTTTCAAAACTTCACAACTAAGCAAGAACAAAAATGGGTATAAACAGGCCTCAGCTGAACCTTCCCCTCCTTTTCAGCTGGCAGCGCTCCTTTACATAAACTAGTGTCACATGACTGGGGCTGGGGGTGGGGAGGGGGGCGGACTTGCTAATTGCATTAGCAAACACTTTCATTTCAGTCCAAAAGCTCAAACCCGAGTTGAACTCAAGCTGGAAAAGCTCAGGCAGCGGAAGAGACGTTACTTAAGAAAAATATGAAGACGCTGATTGGGTGTGAAACTGTGTTCGCCGATGTCCACCTTCTAAAGGGAGAAAAAAACAGATTATAAGTTATGTCTAGATCTCCTGATGGACACTAATTGAAATAGGATTTCACCATTCCAGCCAACACGCTCTGCACACACATTTGTGAAACATGAGGTAGTTACAAAACACAGAGATGGAACAAAGCGCAGATGAAGCAGCCGTCCTAATGAAATTCTACATTTTAAGTAAAATCGATTCCCACTAATCTTAAACATGCGCCACTGTAATGTTGTGTGTGCCAGCATTTCCCGAGACGTGCGCAGATTCCAGTAATGCCTGAGCAGAAAAGTTCACATACAAGGTTTTCAAGTGTGTTCCTGTTCAGACCAGGCTTACACTCTCAAAAGGTGCCAAAAGGGGTTCTGTAGAACAAAGTAATTGAAGAGGCACTTTTATTAATTTTTATTAATTAATTAACTTTTATTATTATTTTAAATATGTATATTTATATTTATACATTTTCTTGATATTTTGCGCAACTACGGAGCACACATGACATGCATCAGAGTAATACTAGCACATGAATCTGCCAAATTGTCATTTGGGTTACATGTCTTCATAAACCATGTATCTTGAGTATTTATCTTTCCCCCCATATTCATTCATAACTACTTTGGCACTGTAACCATAGCAACCACAGCTTGTGTGGTTGTACACCAAACAACTTGTTGAACGGGTCAAAGTCAAACGAGTGACACCAACATCGAGGTGAACATCATCTCATTTATGAGGAGTTATTTATTTGCTCTGTGGTCAGGCAAATACAAGAACAATCTACAACACAAAGTAATGGACTGTCAGAGTGGAATGCCAGCACTCAGGAAAAGAAACTCACACAGCGACTGGTAGAACAGTTAAAAAAACTCCCCCAAGTAAGGGTAAAGGAACCTTTTAATTCTTTAGACTTTATTTCCACTTGGCATTCAAATAAGTATCATATCTCTCTGTTTTGAAAGTATGTGTGGCTGGGCCTAGCTGTCCTGAGCATCCTGAGCATCAGCTCACACTGAAACCTTAAATATCGACTAATACTGAGCCAATACTTCTGCTTTGATACCTATTAATCTTTAAAATGGGCTGTTTCTAAATGAGCCACTTCACTAAAGATGAGGATCTATAAGTGGATTCTCATGCTCAAACACTACAACCCCACAGCTAACAGGACATCATACGGAGTGGGTGTGTGCTATTTTAGGCTAGTTCTGTTACAGGTTTGGATTGGATTAATTATTTTCTTCCCGTTCAATATCACCTCAGCCTCTCTCAATAAAGGAACAAAAACATCTAACATGCACATTTCTCTCCTTATCCCAAATGTAGTTAATCAGGAAAGACATTGTTGGTGTCCAAAAGTAGCTCCTATAGTTTAGCATCAGAGCTACAGTGTTAAGGCTGCAAACAGAGAAATGAACTGAACAGTCACTCAAGCCCAAGTTGTTTCTAAAATAATACATTACCAAGCAAAATCACCCAAGACATGTATGGAGTCCAGATTTACTTCTTTGTCTAGAACAAGGCAAACATTGCTAACAAACCCTAGAACTCAATAGTCAACCAAATTACTACTATCAAAATTTCTCGCAACCCATTTTAACTACATCCAGATTTTGATAAAGGTGGAGTAGACGTGTGAACCTGATTTAGGATTCTAGTCCTCTTGCTTACGACTGCTTTGTGAAATGGCTGCCTATAGAAGTGACAGTTAATTTTTATAGGTCTCAGTAAGTCATACTGTGTCCAAAACCACACCCACAAGTCTGTGCCACCTTAATGAAGCTCTGGATGTGGTTTTAGCACAATGAGAGAAGCTTTGACGATGACTGGGTGATTTGGATGACTCTTTGTTCTAGTGTTTGTTAGCAATGTTTGCCTAATTCTAAACAAAGATACAAATTTTGAACTCCAAACATGTATTTGGTGATTGACTGAGGTGTACACATATTTTTTTCATTTTAATATTCTTTTTCACACAGCACAGCTTGTAGAGATCAGTCTTAAATTATGATATCTGAACTGAAATGTGTCAGAAAGAATTTCCACATAACATACACCAGTTGTTTTCTCAGAATTTTAGCATGATCATGTACCATTAAAGAACATTTGTATTTAAGAGTGTACACAATGAGAAGAATCACACAAATACATCTGTAGCTTTGATCTCATTTCTATACCTCACTGTGGAAAAAAAACATTCATGAATTAGGACTCTGTAACCAGGCAACTAAGTAATTGTGATTGTGGGATAATGACAGAGAATAATTCCTGCATTTGGAAGTGTTTTTTTTTGGCAAGCCATAATGTATGTATCTCTATTGTTTGTAGACACAGTAAGGGGAATTTCTGAGAATATTCTCTGAGGAGGCAGGGGTTTTAGTAATGGGCTTTAAATGCCATTTGTACATTTGTGAGAGCTGGAAAAATTTCCTCTTTCTTTTAGCAGCCACTTCAGATGAGAAGTGACGTAAATGCGCAGACAGTAGTTAGGGGAAGCAAAAAAAAAAAAAAAAAAAAAGGCGAAACGGAAATTACAGTAAAGTTCAGGTCAATAGCTACACTAGATGTTTATTTTTTGTCTTGCTGGAGTCACAGTGTATCTTTCATGCAAGGCTAACCTGTGTGTGTCATCATGTACATTTGTGTGATTTTGTACTTTTGGATGTAAGGGTGAGTTTATGTGGGAGTGTAAGTGGGTGCTCATAACTGAGGGATGATTTCAACTGTCAAAAATAACTGCGTTCTTTCACCTGTTATTTTTTTCCCCCTTTTCCTTTCTCTTTTTAGAAAAAACAACACTTTGTTCTTTTTC
Source organism: Alestes dentex (assembly GCA_037576975.1). NCBI lineage: Eukaryota > Metazoa > Chordata > Actinopteri > Characiformes > Alestidae > Alestes > Alestes dentex. Next base: position 9,584 of record JBBIGA010125713.1, on the reverse strand, counting down.
CTCTCTCATTCCAAATCATTTCTCTTCGCCCACACAGGTAAACGGAAGAACAGTATTACAACACCATTTCACAATGCTTTTATTTCAAGGGCACATCACATTTACTTAACGTTAAATGCATGAATGTTGCATTGCTCTTCAAGAGGTACATTGATAGTCCTTAATGTTGAAATGTGCAAATGTTTTAAGGTTTCCAAGGAAAGGAACCAGATTTTACCACTTTATACCTTTACTTTTAAAAGTAGTAAAATAAATACAAAGCTAGAAATGAGACAGAGACAGTCAGCTCAGCTGCAGCCCGTTTTTGGCCCTGCCACTGAGAAGCATGGGTACAACTCGAGCACTTAGTTTGTAATGGATCAACTTTTTTTGTAGTACTGCGCTGTTCCTTGTGCCAGTGGAAAAGAACTCGAAGAGTAAAGGTGTTCATATGATCCGAATTCCCCAGATTTCAATACAGTCAAGCATCTTTGGGACGTGCATGGAGTCCATCCTGCAAAGGGTTTGCTTTGTTTCGGCAGCATGAGGGGAACCTACACAGTATTAGGCAGGTAGTTTTAATGTTATGGCTGATTTGTGTATAGTAGGTGTATGAGCGATATAGAGAATGAGTACTGTATATGTGTGGGAGAGACAGGGAAAAGGACTGAGTGAGAGCTTGTGTGAGTGGGAGAGGTAAAGTGAAGGATGAAAGAAGAAGAGAGAATACAGTCTAAGATGTAGAGAGAAATGAGGGTGGCAAGAAATCCTGACCTTACAGATTCCCATTAAAGAAAGTGATGCAAGTAATCAAATGCTGGTGCGCTTCTTCCTGCAGGGCTGAAACGCTGGGAATAGGAATTAGAAGAGGGAAGTGCACTGGGAGTGGGAATTAGTGGGCTGGTAGTTATTAATAGTGTGTGGCAGGTAATTAATGGGAGAAAGTGTGGGAGTTGCTTTTGGGGGTGTGTTACTGCAGGAAGATGCCGAGTGTGTCATAATTACTGCTGATGACAGTACCGCCTGTTGTCTCCAGTTAGGAGTGAATTATGTCTTTAAGGTGCTAGAAGCACATTATGGACAGACTACAGTAACATCATATGCCTTTTTTCCAGGAAATTTTTGAATGCTAAACTGTGACCAGAACTGTTGTCCTGTAATTAATTTTGTTGTGTGTGTGCATATACACACAAACAATAAACATGCATACATACACTGATCATACATAACATTAAAACCACCTTTCTAATATTGTGAGGGTCTCCTTCATGCCTTCAAAACACCTCTGAACAGTCTGAAGAAGAGCTGCGGTTTCTGAATCAAGACTTTAGCAAGTCCTATAAGTTGTGAGGGAAGCCTAGAGTAATTGGATTAGTTCGTCCAGCGCGTCCCATAGACACTCAATTGGATTGAGATCTGGTGAATCTGGAGACCAAATCAATGCTATGTTCTTCAAACTTTGTAAACAATATTTACAGTGTGGGGACCTCATCCTGAAGAAAGACGCCACTGCCATTAGAGAATACAATTACCATGAAAGCATGTACTTCACCTACAGCAATGTTGAGGTAGGTGGTCCATGTTTTTCCCTGTAGAACATTGTCCAGACCATCACACTGTCTCAACCGCCAGGTGCTATCTCTTCCAGGCTGTTTTTATGTCTGAAATATGTAAATAAGCTCAGTTCTAAGTGGCTGCAATGTATTATGCCTAATTTAAAAGCAGAAAAAAGAGTCCAGCTTGAAACACCTCCTTCTAACCTCTAACTCATCGTGAGTGGGCGGGATAAACTAGTGTAGGCTGAAGAGGATTTATGTAAATGTACTGTGACATTACAAAAATAAAGATAAAATGGGCTGTTCTTTCAGCTTAGTTTTCACATATGGACTATTTGTCCAGTTTCACATGACTCTGAGGAAGTATGTGCTACCCTCCCAGTGTTCATGGTTCTGTGCGACTGAGAGAGCTAGTGGGTGGAATTGGAGACTAAAAAAAATACAGAGCATACCTTGCAGTCTGAAACAAGCTAACAAATTGAATAGGTTAGGATGGGGTTTTGGCACTGAGCATCCTCTCATACAGTGAACAGAAACAGACAGCCATGTGTGAAGCATTCAGAGAGAGAGAGAGAGAGAGAAGAAGAGACAGAAAGAGACAAGCCACGGCATGCAATGAGAAAATGAACCGTATCACTGTTTTAATTTGTGACAATGGCTTAATTTCAGTGTGAGACGCTCAGCAAAAAGGGGCCTGACTCCTTGACTGCAAGAGAACACCACCAGTTCATTCTGACAACTCCTTCCAGAGAGATGACAGGTTTTAACTGTTTAAATTTTTTTTTAACCAAAAACTTCACAGAGCATTGCCAGGACCAATACAGCTCTCTCACTTTTTCTCAAATCACTGTCAAAAGACTTTTGATGAGTGGTGAAACTCTGTCCTCACACATACACACAAAGTTGTGATAGTGCACCTGCTATAATGCTATAAGTGGATTGATTTGGGAAGATTTAGAGAAAAATCTCCATTCTCTACAGTGCGCTTCCTGACTTTCCAATCAATACTCCCCCGTTCTCAACATCCACTAACCTCACCCCCCCCGCCCCCAATTGATTTTCACTGCTCAACACTCTTGCTCTTTCACACTTCATGATGTATTCATTCCGTAAAAATACCAACATGCATGGCTCAACAAAGGCTCTGCAACCTTTACAGCCAAAACCTTAATGGAGAGTTTGATCTAAAAAAATGAAGCTTGTAAAAAAACCCCCAAAATATTTACATTTCATAAGAAAACAAAAACAACTTCAAATGGCCTTAAAGTTCAGCCTTGAGATTTGAGACATTTCCTTAAATTTTACACGTATACAAATATATTACAGTGTAAATGTATTACAAAAATACAAATATTTTAAATTTTAGTAATACTCTGAATAAAAATATCTGACTTTTATTGGATTATAATAATAATAAATGGAGCTAATTTCCATTCCACCAGCAGAAAGGCCACTAGAAGGTCTGTAGAAAGAGGTTAAGTAATTGTGGCATTTATCTACTTAGAAAATGACTAATGTTTAAGATAGGGAATTTAGCGACGATTTACCATTAGTTGGGCTTTCGGCTCAAATGCATACTTGTGTTGTAAGGATTAAAAAAGCACAGAAACTACATGTCCTGAGAAGTCACAGGAAATCACAGCTTCTGGTGTCGTTCAACTTTTGCTCCATTTAGAGTGTCCTGACTCACGCGATACTCTGGCGGTATGGCAACCACTCAGCAGCTGACAAAAAGGCTCTGCAGAGAGTCATAAAAAAACTGGAGAGAAAATCACCAACACACATTTGCCTACCTTCGAGGACATATACACTTCCTGAGACATTCAGCTTCATAAAGGATTTATATCATTCCAGCACACAAACTGTTTGAGCTTTCTCCTCTCAGGGAAGAGATTCAGGTTCATTAGAGCATGGACCACAAGACTGATGTGCAGTTTTTGCCCCAAAGCGATTTACACACTGAACTCTGCACTGAAATCACACACCAAATGTGCAATATTACATTTGCCACTATTTAATATTTTAAATATTAAATACTTATTTCTGCATGCCAAGTTAGATGCCTCCAGTTTATAAAGATCTTTATATATTTAAAGATTAAACAGTCCGTATTTTGTATGTTTGTTTCGAAGTAAGTCCTTCTGCAAAGGCTTGAACTTGTCTTTTAGTTATTGGCGCTTTAAGCTTTTCAGAGTCCAGTTAACCTACTTTGCCTGTACAAGAGATGGCAGACTACCTTCAGTCACACAGAAAATAAAGTGTAAACCAGTTAAACAGAGTCTAACAGCAGCAACCAGTGGTGCTCAACTGGCAGTTCTTCATCTGGCTGCACCTGATTGCCAGTTTTCAAGTGACTTTCAATTGACTTTTTCAAGCAGTGATTATAAAGCCAGATCCATTCATCCTCTGAAGCAGTGCTTTCTTGAATGATTCATCCATAGGTCAGTGTGTGGCTCAACAAACAAAAAACATTCTTCTGAAACTGGTCAGGTTCAGGGACTGAACTGAAAACGAGAGTCTTTGAAAGTCCTTCAGGAAGCCTGGAGAACAGTCCTTCAAGACACAAGAAAGTCTGGCTCTTTGGAAGCAAAATATGAAGAAATGAAGGAAGCAAAATATGAAGAAATGAAGGAAGCAAAATATGAAGAAATGAAGGAAGCAAAATATGAAGAAATGAAGGAAGCAAAATATGAAGAAATACATATATATGTACACACAAACACACACACACAGATATAAACATATACATGCACACACATACATCAAAGGTAGTGTTTCATTTTAAGGGATAATGATAGTGTAAAAAATCTGTTCACCCTAACAGCCTAATGACTTCAATAGGCTACAATAACAGTGCCTTACATTCATTTTAACAAGGAGTGTTATAGAGTGTAAAGGTGTGATTTATTAATTGCGAGAACTACCAAACCAGAAGAACAAAGTCAACTTCTCACCTTTCAGTCAGTTCTGAAGTCTGTGTATGTTTATTTTAGGCAGCTTCTCTGTGTTACAGCATTACCTGCCTGTTGCAAACAGGAAATTGGAAGAAGGTGCTGTAGATATCGATTAAGAGGCTCCTTAAACTGTGGATTAGGGTCAGGAGCAGCCAAAAAGTCAATATTTACCCTCAATACAGACACAGGTGGCCACTGAAAGAGAGGACAGGACAGTGTGGGGCAGGTGTTTCAGTTGGAATGCATGTGACCTCAGCTACATTAGCCTGAGTGTGCTAATCTGCCAGCCATGAAAACTTTTCCAAGCTAACATTTTTTTTTAGAATTCTGAATGTAACAAAACACTGTGAACAAGTGTGTAGCCTTCAGACTAAAGCTGTAACAGCTGTCATTTATGTAGATCATATAGACTAGTTTAGAAGGTAGTTTACTGCAATTGCTTTTAACAACTAAACCCACTTTAGTGTTTGTGGTCTACAGCTTTTTGGCTCAGCTGTCATTGCTCCTAGATGCTTTCATTTCACGAGATTGGTAGGTACAGTTGGCTGGGGCAAATCTAACGGGGAAGAAATATTAAACTGACTAGTGGGAAATGTGTCATCCTATGGTATCCCATTTAAAGTCACTGAGTTCTTTAAAATGCCACATGGATTGAATCACCTGTTAGCAATGGGTGTAGCCTAAACACTTGAATGCAACAGTCAGGAATGCAACAATCAAGGTTCATTTTCTGGGTCAGGAGAGTCAGGGATAGAAGAGCAGTTAATATTTCATGAGTAAACCACCTCTAGGTCATTTCGCCCAGCTTCAAAATATAAGTCAGCTCAAAACTTCAATCAAACTTTGCGGGCAGTGCGAATAATATCTATACATAATGAAGCCATCTGGGTCATTAATATAAATGCGTATGACAGACCGTCCTGTTAGGATGGCTGTAAATTTTAGCTGTGTCTTAAGATTCAGAAAGAGGTGGGTAAGGTGATTTGAGGTGGTAAAGCGTTTTAAGATGTCTGACAAAGAATTTAAGACCCATTTTTCAGATTAGACTCATTCGGAGTGAATATTTATTGGTAATTGAAAAATATTTAGAATTCATGTCCACTTAATGTAGATTTAATACAGGCACTGTGTTCAGATGCCACTAATATTTGAGTTTATAGGGCAGAACAACAAATCAATTTTATGGTATGATTACTGTACTCAGCTCAATTCAATTTTATGTCTGTAGTTCTTTTGACAACTTACGTTGCCACAAATATCTTTCTAGAATCTGGGTCCTTAACTCCGTAAAGCTGGAGGAAGAAACCTCAGAGGGAACCAAGACTAAACCCAGAAGAAACACCCAAAACCCAAAAACGCATATAAGATGTGTTTATATAGTAAATTAGTTTTACTGTGCAATATAGTTGTATGACTAAATACACTGTTCATTGCCAAATGAGCAATTCTGATCCTAGACCTGAACTTCAAAGGTAAATATTCTTATTGTGTTTTCTACACAAAATTATCAGTTAAAATATGAGGCATGGGTTTTCGATGTATTGTTCAGGATAAAATGGTAAAAATGCGGTGAATCTGAAAGCTATTTTGATTTACAACTCCGTGTATGTACCTCTCTACCATGAGCAGAATATAAAACATCAGTTTATGCCAAAGGCTAATCACAAAACTACCATAAACCAATGTCTCAAGCATCAGGGACTTTTATTCATAACTTATTCAAAACTTTTACCGAACTCTTCAGATGGTCTGGTTCCTATCTCCACCACTGTAAACACTCTACAGTTATTTAGGTGGACATTCTGAAAAATTGAATTTCTTTCCTCCAGCTTTCATTAGACAATATCAGACTTGCTGTACTGCTACTGTAATACTACTCCATATACCATATAACAATAACAACTGATCTGATTAAACAACAAGATTTTGGGGAAAACAGAGTGTAAAGGCTCAAGACAGAATGTAAAATATGAGCTCTGTTAATTATACATGTGCCCCAAAAATACACCAACCACAGAAAGAAAGAAAAAAAAACTGACCCTAAAATAACACTGACTGAACAGCTGTTTAAACTGTTCTGGAGTTTAGAAGTTCATGAGGTGAAGAGTTCAGCTGCATCTTACAGGACCATCATTTGCCCACTGAGTGATAATATGAAGGCATAAAAGAAGCAGCACAGTGTGCACAGAGTAGAAAAAAGTAAAACGAATAAAATATCATGGGAATAACAGAGAGCTGAAGAGCGGCTCAACAGAGAGCACCACTGCTCCGCTTAGATTATGAGCTTCTTCGCTTAGCCAAAATGTCAGGCCATTTACTGCAGATGTAGAGACAAGCAGTCCAAACTGGAGATGTGTATTGCTGCGCAATTACAGCTCTTCATCAGCCTGAGGATCTAAAGCAATTCTGGATGCCCAAGAACAGAAACCTTTAAAGATAATGTGGTCAAACATGTATCTACTTGCACATGTCCTTAAGAGAACAGGACATAAACACCATAATGAGTTACAACAGTAAAGCAAGGCATGCAGCAGGCTCACACACACACACACACACACACACACACACACACACACACACACACGGCTTATCAAAGAAACTTATTATGTCTGCCTTCTGAATCATGTTTGATCAAAAGGCCCAAACACATAATTGTGGCTGCAGTGTTCAATGGAAGGTATCACATGCTTTTCTTGTGGTTTAAAATGTTGAGACCAGTTTAGCTAAAAAAAAAAAAAAAGAGGCTGGGCAGCCGCAGAAACGTATAAAAATCATGCAAAATTTTTTCTCAGTGGATATGATACGTAATAACAAAAAAAATTAAGCATGTAACAATGTTGTGTAACACTATGTACATGTATTACACTATATATACACTATATATTACCAGGCAGTTCATTTACATTGATCAGCCATGACATTAACACCATCTATTACTGTGTGGGTCCCCTTCATCCTACTAGAACAGCTCTGACATTTTGTGGCACGGACTCAACAAAACATCTGAAGTTGCTGTGGTTCTGCACCGGCAGCAGATTCTTTAAATCATGTAAGTTGTGAGATGGAGCCTCCATGGATTGGACTAGTTTGTCTAAACATTCCACAGATGCTCGATTGGACTGAGACCTGGGAGTCAACACCTTTGTATCGAACACTGTAATGTTCCTCAAACTGTTCCTGAACAGTGTTTGTAGAGTGGCAAGACACATCATCCTGCAGAAAGAGGGCCCTACCATTAGAGTACAGCTGTAGATGGTAAACATCAAATTCCACATCCACATGTACAGCATTTAGTTTAGACACTCTTATCCAGAGCGACGTACATCAGTGCTCAGTCAGAGTCACTCAAATTTTTAAGCTTGATCATTTGTTCTGCTCATTGCCTAATATGCTGCAGCCACTAGAGCAATATAATCATTGTTATTCACTTCATCTGTCCGTGGCTTTAATGTTGTGGCTGACTGGTGTATATGTACATAGCTACACAGAAATACTGTCAGCTAAAATCAACATTTTCAATAAAACACACCCGCAAAGAGTGAATTAGAAATAGTATGAATTAGAAACAGAAATCTGACTAAGATCAGATCATTTGATTAGGTCAGTATCAGTGACAATACCGACCTGATATGTCAGGGTAGTACATCATTAAAACTGGACATCACTGATTTGGACACTGTCCTGGTGGAAGATCCATTGACGACCCAGTTTTAGTTTCCTGGCAGAGGCAGTTAGATTTTTACCTAAAATGTCCTGGTATTTCATGGAGTCCATGATGCCATGTACCCTATCAAGGTTTCCAGGGCCTTTGGAGGAAAAACAGCCCCACATCATCACAGAACCTCCACCATTTTTTATAGTTGGAATGAGATTATTTTCAATATAGCCATCCTTCCATTTACAGCAAAATCATCATATGGCCAAAAAGCTATAGAACATGGTTCCAATCAAAGTTGTAGTAGCGTTTTGCAAACTGCAGGCGCTTACGTTTGTTAACAGACAGAAAGGCCTTTTTTTCTGGCGTACCTTCCAAACAATCTGAGCTAGCGTCTGATGGTGGTTTTGGAGACTTGGTAACACCAAGATGTTACTTTGTCCTGTAATTCACCAATAGTGATCCTTGGGGATTTTTTTTGCCTCTCTTTGCATCCTCCTCACTGTACGTGGGGACCAAATAAACTTGGGTCCTCTTCTAGCCAAGTTTGTAAATGTTCCAGTTAACGTCCACATTTAAATTATTGCTCTAACTGTAGAAATGTGCATTTTCATGCAAGTGACTATTTTTTTTATAACCTTCCCACACTTATTAAAGTCAACACACTTCTCTCTCATTTGTTTTGTGTTCTCTTGTCTTTCCCATGCTGATGGATTACTAAGAGAATTTGGCCTTTGTGTTACCTCATATTTGTACCCCAGTTAATCAGGAAGTCAGTGATTACAGCTGGAAAGTTCTTACACACTCCAAACTCAAAAACCTACAATTTAAGTGGGAAACATGCTTCAGTTAAATTGTGTTCACTATAATTTCCAGGGATGCCAATAATTGTGCCACATGTTTTTTGTTGAAAATAATTATTTCTTGATTTGTTTTTCACTGAATACATTTATTTATTGAAGGTTATCAATTAAAGGTTGGATTTTTTTCTCATGTGAGATGAAGCTACTCTGCCAAAAGTTGTATTTTTTCTAACCCTGTTTACTAATCTTTACAAGTGGTGCCAACAATTGTGGAGGGAACTGTATCCACCCACACACACACACACACACACACACACACACACACACACACACATATATATATAGATATACAGTGAGGAACATAAGTACTTGAAAACCCTGTGATTTTGCAAGTTCTCCCACTTAGAAATCATGGAGGGGTCTGAAATACACATTGTAGGTGCATTCCCACTGTGAGAGACAGAATGTAAAAATTGAAATTCAGGAAATCACAATGTATGATTTGTAAAGAATTTATTTGTTTTGCACTGCTGCACAAGTATTTGAACACCTGGCAATCGGCAAGAATTCTGGCTCTCAAAGACCTGTTACTCTGCCTTTAAGAAGTCCACCTCTACTCCACTTAGTAATCTTAATT
>JBBIGA010125679.1:0-24308 GCA_037576975.1 Alestes dentex | reverse complement strand
GAGGGAGTGTATGGAGAGGAAAAGGCCTCCGGGGATACACACACACACACACACACACACACACACGCACATATACACACACACACACACACACACACACACACACACCCTATTTCAAACCTCTGGCATCCTGTAATCTAATCTCAGGCTGCTGACCTGCAGCACCTCTAACTGAATGTACAGGCCTCCCTGGGACTGCTCTTCTCTCTCTGCCTCTGCTCGCACTAGACTGCAGGGTCCGCACGACCCGCAACAGCAATCATCTCAGCATAGATCCCTTATAAAGCATCTTTGCCAAGCTAATATTGTTGACTCAGCGCATATCAATCTCTCCGTTTCTGCATTAGTAAGCATAACAAGACAGCACAGTATTACGGTGCGGGCAATATGGATTCTGATTGAGATTTTAATGGGACGGCATCACTGCACATCGTCAAAAATGTTCAGTTCTTATTTTCCTGTCTTTTGAACAGCTGCCCATTACATTGTATGAAAATCCCAGGATAAGCGGACCAATAGAAATGCTCCAAGACGACTTGGAACAAAACATTCTTCTCATACACTGACTATACACAAAAATGCACATTCGCTCCTATAGTACTGTGTAAAAGTCTGAGCACAGGCAAGAAAACGGTCTAATTTGAAGCTGCCAGGGCAGGCAATGATAAAGCATGTAATTTTACATGAATCATTTATTACTCCAAAGTTCCCTGTGAAAAATGTAGATTAGAAGCATTTTGAGTTTGTAAAAACTTTAAAAAGTTGACCTACCTTTAAAAGAGATGGGAAACCATTGGCCAGAACCTAAACTGTTGAAATGTACTGCGCCCTGTGTGTAGTGTTAACAGATGTGAGCTGGTGTAAAGGAACTAGATGCACAAAAACATTGCACAATTTTGTCAGAGTTTATGGGACGTTATGAGACTTCCCTGCCCTGAATTCATCTGTCCTGTTTTACTACAAGCACACCTGCTGTGATGAAGTCTAATATGAAATCCAATACTGGACAGTAATCACATATACTGGACTTCAGGAAGGGTTTTTAAAATGTACAGTATATTTTCTTAATGTTTATTTCATAATATAAAATATAATATATTTATTTCAAAATAATGTCATATTTTAGTTTGTTCTCTGTAGAGGATTTGACCAAATCTTTGCATTTGACAATAAATGATTAATGTCAGAGAAATTGCTTTCAATGTAATTTTCTCACACTTTCGAAAAGTTCTGTATTAACATACCTGAACCTACCAGAACCCACCTCTAAAATTATACCTAAAATTATACCGATTAACTATATCCAAAATTTGGGCCTATGTGTTCATTAGAAACACTGAGGTTTGACCAGGATGCCTGTAGTGAAGAGCAAAATGAGCAATGATTACTTAGAGGACTCATTTGCATGTTATGGCCCTCATCACTGCAAAGCCAGTACCATGCTGAGTGTATTGCACAGCTCTACCAACAAGTAATGAATGTTAAGAGTAGCATTGATCTTGATCTCTTAAACACGTCTTGGCTTGGAAATACAGTTCTAGGTAATACCATGATTTGGTATAGGACCACTTACAGTGGGGGAAATAATTATTTGTCCCCTGTTGAATTTGTAAGTTTGCTGACTTGATCAGTCTCTAATTTATGAGGTAGTTTCACTTTTATGGAGAGAGACAGAATATCAACCAAAAATCAAGAAAAAACATGTTGCATACAAGTTATAAATCGATTTGCATGTCATTGACTGAAATAAGTATTTGATCCCCTACAACCCAGACAGACTTCTGGCTCCAGACTGGCTGTGTGCACATGTTGCACACAGATTACAATCAATCTATCAATTACAGATACTTCTGATCTCCATTCATTATGTGTATAAAGCACACCTGTCCACAAAATTAGTTTCTTCCATTACAAACTAACACACTACAGCATAATGGATTGAAATCCTGCAGTGCCCACAAGGTCCCCCTGCTCAAGAAGGCACAAGTTTGCCAGTGAACATCTAAATGATTCAGAGAAGGCTGGGAAGAAAGTGCTGTGGTCAGATCAGACCAAAATCAAGCTCTTTGGCGTCAACTCGTCACGCCATGTTAGGAGGAGGAGAAATGCTAAGTATGACCTGAAGAACACCACAGTCAAGCATGGAGGTGGAAACATCATGCTTGGGATGTTTTTCTTCTAAGGGTACAGGATGACTTGACTGCATTGAGGGGGCAATCGATGTGGCCATGTACCGTAAAATCTTGGACGAGAACCTCTTTCCCTCAGCCAGAACACTGAAGATGGGTTGTGGGTCTTCCAGCATGACAATGACCCAAAACATACTGCTAAGGCAATAAAGGAGTGGCTAAAGAAGAAGCACATTAAGGTCCTGGAGTGGCCAAGCCAGTCTCCGGAACTCAGTCCTAAAGAAAATCTGTGGAGGAGCTGAAGCTCCGAGTTGCCAAGCAGCAGCCAAGAAACCTAAAGGACTTAGAGTTTCTGTAAAGAGGAGTGGGCCAGAATCCCTCCTGAGATGCAAACCTGGAGACTGACTACAAAAAACGTCACTGCTGTGCTTGCCAACAAGGTTTTCTCCACCCAGCACTAAGTCGTGTTTTGCTTGGGTATCAAATATTTATTTCACTCAGTGAAATGCAAATCAATTTATAACTTTTATCTAACATGTTATTTCTTGATTTTTGGTTGATATTCTCCCTCCATAAAAATGAAACTACCTCATAAATCAGAGACTTTATTTTTTTGTAAGTCAGCAAACTTACAAATTCAGCAGGAGATCAAACAATTATTTCCCCCACTGTACATCATTTGGAGGTTCTTAACTTAGTTCTAAGCTTTAACTTCAAAAAGGCATATATACATATATATTATACTTACATGTATATATAATAGTTCCGGCGTCCAGCACACAAGTCATCTCAAAATAAACTCGACAACAGAGACCAATTTGTCAGGGAGTTACAGGTAGACGTGCTTGTTGTTTAACGCTTTACTTTTTCTGTGATTAATTGATCGAAATTAATTTGTTCATTCAACACTATATACATATATATTAATGCTGGGCAACGATTTAAATTTTTAATCGCAATTAATCGCATGGTTTTCGGATTTTACATCGCATTGTTATACGCAAAATTCATTAATTCAGTCAAAAGTAGTGTATTGTGCACTTTTATTTTAAAAGTACTGCTATATAAACAAAAGTGCAATAACATTTGCTTTGCAAACACTTTAAACAAATAAGGAGCTTTTTAACTGCGGGATTCCCTTTAACACAGTCACACAGCTACAGTTCAAATATAAAATCAAAGCTATTTGTCACTGCAGGGCATTCATGTTTTATCTAGTTTGTTATAGAAAAACAAGTTCTCCTCAGAGGCCAGAGCAGGAGCTCCGGAACCATTACAGCTTTATAACCAGTATAATCCCCACCATGAAAAACAGCCGAGACGTATAGCATATCATCTGTCTATTTCTCATCATTATCAGTGTTATAAACTGACTGTATAAACTAAATAAGCTTCAAGGTAGCATTTTTCGACAAGGCAGCATGAATCGATATACTGCTTATAAGTAAATATTATAAATAAATATATTTTTCTCTGATTATGCATATTATTTGTCCATTTCTCATCATTATCAGTTTTATAAACTGACTATAAACTGTATGAACAGTACAAACTTAAATGGAGCATTTTTCAACAGCACAAATCATCAGAACACCGGCGCCCAGGTCCAGAGCCACGATCAGAACAGTATACCAGGCAGCTTCCGTGCAACAGCAAGTTCACATTTATAAATCTGTTTTGTTTTTTTTTTTATGAACAGGTACCAGCAGAAACATTTTTCTTTTATCAGGGAGCAGCAGAAGCAGTCGGTATGTTCAGTAGCGAGTGTCACTGTTAAAGTGAGGTGAAGCGGCCGAGCACAGAAAAACATGTGGGTTACGTTCCAAGAGCACTCGCATATAGTGAAAAACCACTTGTTGTGATGTGGTAAAAATGCGTAAAATGCCTATTTTTATAGTGTAAACCCTAAATATGCCACCAAATATGCTCCCAAAACATTTTAATTTCATTTTAAACTCAGCTTAATACATTACCCTGAAAGAAAATGGAAAGGTAAACCCATATTTGTACTTTACACTGAACTCCTGCAGTGCTAGAGCGTAATTACCGATGTTCCCCCTGTATAGACTGTACTGTAATTCATGCATGTGTGTTTTCTTTGATATGTGCTGTTGTTTTCTTTGGTATAAAAAGGTAAACACAGTAATAAATTCATTTAATTTACAGTAATAAAAATAAAAATACAGGGCTTTAAGAAGAACAAAACGAAAAACACGAGAACACTCAGAGAAACACTCGAGACGCTCCAAGGGGGAAATTCTGGACTGCTGTAAATAGCGTTCTCAGATTGGCTACTTGCAAACCTCCCACCTCTGAGTACAGCGGTATTTCACCATCCCAGGACGTGCTTTCTTTGTGTTTCTCTCTACAGTGCCAAAACATTTATAGTTATTTTTTATATTTAATGTGGCTACATTTATGTTAATATTTATGTTAATATTTATTCATAAATTTATGGTAAAATTAGTGAATTATACTTTACTTAATAATTTAGCACTTAAATGTATGAACATTTATATATTGCGACAAAAAAAGCTGTGACATCCGGGCCTTGTCTGCCACACCCCCTCGTCCTAGCAACCCAGCATGAGGGGGTGTGGAGGATGAGGTAAGTAAAAAAAATGCAGAGGATCTCTGCAGTTACCGCGTGAGTGCGGGGGTTTCCACAAACAATTATCACGTTGGACTGAAACCGCGACTGCTGATCTGCATTAAAGTGGGGGTTACTGTATATATTTATATACACAATATATACATTTACCATAAATTGGAAGGATTTTTTTGGTTCTTCTGTGATCCTACTCCAGAGAACCCTTTTTGACATCTCTGTCAAAAGTTTTTTAAGAGTTCACCCCTCTTCTTCTGAGCAAAAGCAGCATTAGTATTCTGGCTAGAAGGACCCCTTTAATTATCTCCACCACTCCGACACAGGGGAGCCAAATCACATATCGACTTTCGGCTGGGCAAGTTTACAACAGCACTCTTGCCCGATGCTTCAGAAACGAGCCTCTTGAACACCTTCATTCTGAGCAACGGCAAACAGCTTCAGCTGCACCGGCACCTTGGCACTTCAGCACATCCACTGTTGGGTTATTATTGCGATTCGAAATTGCTTAGTGGTGAAACACTGGAGAAAAGTACCGATGGGAGCGTTTCTTGGGGGCAATTTCTCAACAATATGACATTTTGTGTTTCCATTAATTCTGTTCAGCTAATATTTTATTCCTTAAATTCTCAAGGCCTTAAACTAAAACAGTGTATTTTATCATTGCTCAGATTGGGGAGAACGGCCCCTGTGGGCCCGCTTTTCATTAAAGCATATCCACATGATTAGAGCAGCATTTTTCTGTGACATTTTATTTGTGACCAGAAGCCTGGATTCATATTAACATCATGCTGAATAACCTGCTGAAAACAAGCAGCCTGGAAAAAAATGAAAAAACACGTAGTCATGCTGCTTCACATTAGGGGTGTAACGATACAGTTCATTGCTCGATACACTCATGATATTTCCCTCAAAGTAAGACTGAAAATTATGACCGGATTCAGTTGTGCCTCAGTTTACTAATGCAACTAGAGCTGAAGTGCCTGAGCTGAATGAACTGGACTGGGTTGTTGATTGGCACTTATTTCATTCTTAGAACTCAGAGTGTATTATTTCAACAAATAACAACAGTCAAAACCGGTCTTAAACCAGTGTTTGTACTCCTACATGCTCGCCATTTGCTGCCCATTTGCTCAGTACGCCACTGCTCAGCCGCAATCTGGACCCCCCTCTGGAGAACAGAAACCATCCTGAAAGTTCTCCTGGGTTCAAAGATCTTTTTTTCCCTTTGTTTCTAAGACCTATTTTTGTTTTTTTTTATGGTCACTTGCGTGTACTACCATTTTAAAAAACCCAGTAGCAGTTATTTTGTCTTTTAAATTACAATAATTTTAGGTGTATGTGACATAGGAAAACCAAACAAAGTTCCACATGACTTCCATATAAGGAGTTCCTTTACTGTATTATGACAATTTAAAATTTGGTGTGTTTCCGGCACATGCAGTTTGTGTTCTAAGGGTTAACACTGTAAGCAATGCAGTCACATCAAATATCATAATCAGCAGAATGATTATGCTCCACTCGGCATATTGTCACATTTACATTGCAATATCTGGATGTTTTGATGCATTGTTATACCCCTACTTCACACAGGTTAAAATTACACTATATGTATACACCTACTCTACCAGCCTTTCTTCTGAAATGAAGGGTATTAATAGGGGAGTTCTTCCCCCTTTGCTGCAATAAAAGCCTCTCCTCTTCCAGGAAAGCACTATTACATGTGAAAACATTGCTGTGAGAGTAATGGGAGGATTGCAGCCTTGAGAGCATTAGAGAGATCAGGAACTGATGTTGGATGATGTTGTAGATCACAAATGCTGTTCCAAAGGTGGGCAGTGCTCCATCATTTCAGAAAACGCAGCTCCATTGGTCCACAGCCCAACACTGGGGGGCTTTTTTACCCCTCAAGATGGTCCTCAGCTCTGAGCATGTGTGGCTGCCCCAGAGTATCCCACTCTATTTGGTCAATGCTTCTCTATGGAGAAATTGCTGTGTATGTGTATTTTGACCTATGCCAGCAATTAGGCTGACCTTAAAGCAGCTGAAGACACTAATTGCAAAGCCTGCCTGGATCTTTTCCTGGACATACAAACTGGTAAAGTAGAATTTATACAGCTTTTTTCAACATGTGAATCTCAAAGAATTGGCTTTGCAAAGGCCGGCGCCAAAATACTGTCCATCTGTCAGACTGAGAGACAGCAGAACATCGCTGAGGGCCTCAGTGTGGAAAAAGCCGCGGATAAGAAAGAAGAGCGGATTCTGGAAATCTCTCAAATAAACTGCCGGCTGTTTTTATTACAAAGGGGTGAATCTGGAAAATGTATTTGATGTTGCTCTGTTATATATCTGGGATGCTGATTGTAGGCTCAGTTCGGTCCAGGGTTTATCAAACCCAGCCCGTTGTCGAGCTTTATAAGCATTATTTGCAATGTTCATGGTCCCGTGAAATACAACCCATAAAAAGTAGCACATTCACAATATAATTCAATATCTTCTACCAAGGCCATAATTATTATATATACTAGAGGGGACACATCCCTTTCTAGTATCACAGTGTAGCCCTCTATAGTGTGTGGTTTGTCCATGTGACGTTGCTGAAATGCAGCAGAAATAAATGCTTGGCTGTGTGTAGGATCAATATGAAATACTGTACTGTCTCTCTTTTGTTATTTGCAAATGTATTAAAAGGTGGAAAACTAGAATACATTATGAGTATTACTGAGACTGTTTCACTGTGTCTTGTGTTACCAAAACGATCATTTTATGAACGGCCAGAGTCTCACAATGTTCTGCTAAATTCCTTAGCATTCCTTAGTCCTATATGGCAATATAGTTTGTGTTTGTGCATATATTAGGGGTAACAGAGGAATGAGACCGCCTCACCACCTGGCTTGTTTTTCCGTACCCCCAGTGTTGACTCCAAGACCTTGTATTCTACAAATCCATACATTGGAATGTTCTGCCAAAATATGGCAATATATTTCATTTTCATAGAGGTACGCAGGACATGAAATAATGTTTGAACTATAATAAGTTTGTTGAGAGCCACATCACAACACGTCCACAATGCAGGACTGCTGGATGCAGATGGAAGTAAGCTGCATCATTAAGGAGTTCCTCGTCCACATAGACGTCCGAATCTTGTAAGAATAAACACGCTCTGAACGCCATTCGCGTTTTGTTGTGTTTCGTAGCTGCGCTGGATTGACTTCAGGGAGGCGTTACATTGGTGTTCGTTTGACGCGGTTTAACGCCAGCCTGCAGCCCAATTTGTAGTTTTGTGTATTCACATGTGGGAGCAGTAATAATTCTGTCCAAAGTGTTTATATGTGGGTCATCTTTGTGGATAGTTCTGCACTGAAACATGGATCCAGCGGTACTCAACATTACTTTCAACACTTTAAGGCATGATAGAAGCGCTCAGGTGCTGCTGGATTAGCAGCATTAACTGTAGGAGCCAATGGTTCAGAGGAGATGGTGGAAGAGCTGTATGTGAAGCTTTAAATGACAGGAGAGGAAAGGTTAGTGCAGGGTAAAATGATCGGGAAGGTGGAGGTGGGTAGAATGTGGATCTGGTAGGGTGCAGGAAAGGCTGGTGACTGCAACTGTGATGTTGAGTATTCATGAGATATATTCATGGGACAAGAATCATGGGACATATTCGGTCCTCCAGTACGTCAACCAAACGCCATGTAAATGCAATAGCAATGATTTCTTTGCGTTCGTTAGGATTTCGGCAGAAATTTACACCAAGAAAACATTGCAGCATTTATTTGACACCACCCGAACGCACAGTCGACCTAACGCAGGTGACGAACGCCTGTGTGGATGCTTTCATTTGCTCCAGTGTGCAGAAAAACAAGGCCTAACACAGTCCATCAGAGGGGTCAGAGGGCAGACAGCATCATCACTGACAAATATAAAAATACAGAGATGAGGGGAAAGGTCAATACCAGCGAGACACTAGATGCTAGAGAAAATAAGGAAATACAACCAGCTACAACTCATAAGTGTGAAACAAGAACTCTGGAACTAGTACAAGAAACTAAGACTGACTGTGGAAAGAGCCTTTGCCCCATCCGACACACACATACAGTCAAACCCAATATACACACACCCCCTGTGCAACTCTTCAACCTGATGCACAGCAGGTTTGTCACAATTCAGTGTCTCAATTCACAGCAAACAAAGACTAGACATTGAAAAATATTCTATCATACTTTGAAAAACAATGGAGCATAAATGCCTTTGCTCTGATTTTTCTCTCTGCCATCAAAATTTTGGCTTGAATTGAACCTTTTCTAAGTCATTTTGCCATGATTAAAATGAGTTCATTTGCCTCCTGCCACTGACCTTTCATGCATTCACACAAGTTCTGCTTTAAATGTTGTGCCATTTAAATAATGAACACTGGGCACAGAAGCTTTTAAAATGCATGTTTAGAGACAATTTCAAGTGAGATGCATTTTTTAAAAGATTTTTCAAGAGACCCCTCAAAGGGTCTCAAATGTCAGTCAAGTGCTTAGAATCTCTCGAATCCGTTTAATGCGCGCGCACACACACACACACACACACACACATACACACATATGCTGTTGGGACAAAACCTTGTGCTAATTTTATTGCTTTCCATTTTTTTTGTGACAGATGCACTTAACATTATGTGGAAATTTCATGATGATTACACCAATAGAAATAGTCCAGAATGACCTAAAATGAAACTTTCTTTACATTTGTATTACATTGAAATTTAAGTACATTTTTCCTCTTTCAGCTATGTTTGGAGATTCAAGGTTTTGGTCCAATAGCAACAAACTACACAGAGTTAACATGACACTGATGCAATCAATATATACAGTAAATACCCATATATAAATGACCCACAAGTCCCTCTTAGAACAAATGTACTGGTACGCATGAACTGAAACTGAAATACGCAAGGGTTATAGTGTCTCATATTACCTGATGGCCCAGAATAAACTACAAATTCACTGACTAATTAAGCCATAACACATGTGAATGACCTCACACTTGACATAAAGCCACTTATGATCAAACCCAGCATGTCTGCTGAGTACCCATATGGGCCATTTATTAGCAAAAGGCAAAACACAGTCACAATTGTGAAGCTCCTTGAGCTTCAGAAACTGCTTTTGTTTCAGTTACAAGACACTGTACTAAAAATAAATGACTGCACTTAAAATGGATTTGATCAAAGGCTCCAGTCATCATAAGTCTCAATACTGCAAAAACATAGCAAACTAGAAATGCTTCCCTTGCCATGACAGTTCAAGGACAAAGCTTTTTAGAGCTATTACTAAAATAGAACCTTCTGAAAACACAGTTGGCTCAAGTCATTTGAGTCCAGATGCATCGCCCCCTTTGCAGGACCACTGCACACAAATACAAAGTGACTTCTGTTTTAATGTTTTTTGTTGATGGTTGTATTACGAGGTTAGTCAACTCACTATTAAACATAATGTACTACTATTAGCTCCATGTTTACAAAGATTAGCTCAGTTTCATACTGAAAATGTAAGAAAATATAAAAGATTGAAATTAAACCAATTCCCTTGCATTTATTACCTTTTTGCATCCTTCCACTACCAATATAAATGTCAGGAACTTGAGAGTAGTTGCTACACCAGTGTAGTGTGGTGGATGAACCCAAGCGCAGAGTAATACAAGAGGGTTGGTAGACCATGCACTTTAATGTAAGAACGCTCTCTGGAAGAGTAGAAATTCCCACTAGAATCCGCATTCTCAGACACACACAAAGGAATGACAGGCCCGGAGTATTCACGGTTCGAAGGTCTAGAAGGCTGAGGAAATGTCGGCTACCTGCCTTACCTGGGCTTTTATGTCATGTGACACACTCATTTCCCTTGCGCGCCATGTGACCTGCCTGTGTGTGTGACAGTGCACCACTCCCCAACAGAGTTAATTCCACAATTTATTTTATAGGGACCACGAAACTGGGAGGTGAGAATCTTGGAAGGGGTGTGCAGGTGAAGGTGTTTAGTGAAGAGCCATACCATGTCACCACAATGGAACGGTGTCGATGGTGGAGCTGCTTGGTGTATTGGTTGTTGGCTCGATGGATAGCAGCCCATGCAGTTGTCCAAAGCCGCCAGCACCTGTGGACCAACTGCTGGCCTGATGGTACATCAACCTCAGGCTCCTGATGTTCAAACATCAGAGATTGGAAACCATAGTAGACCTCAAAAGGGCTAAGACCTGTGGCAGAGGAGACTTGGAGGTTATGGGACAGTTCCGCCCAAATGAGGTTGCAGGGCTAGGAGCACTGACGAAAAGCCACAAAGCATCTCAGAGAGCGCTCCACTTGTTGGTTGGCCCGCTCCATCTGACCATTCGTCTGAGGATGGTATCTGAAGGAGAAGCTGCTGGATGAATCAATCAGACGGCAGAAGGCCTGCCAGATCTTGGCTGTGAACTGGGGCCCTCTGCCCGAGACGATGTCCTTGGGGAACCCATACAAGCGGACTATGAGCTCTAATGGTAAAATAATGAGTTGGGATGGGAGGACTGTCCGGGGTGCTTTCGATTTCATGGTGACATGATAGCGGGTCGGCCTTGGTGTTCTTCGACCCTGGACAGCAAGAAAGGTGGAAATTAAACTGTTCAAAGAACAAGTGCCCCACACACCTGCCTTGGATTTATCTGTTTTACCTGCTGGATAGTTATGAGGTTTTGTAGATCGGTCAAGACTGTAAATGGATCACTGCTGCCCTGATGAGTTGAAATAAAATGGAGTTTTTGAAGGCTTGGTGAGGCCGGTAAGAGATGCCACAACTGAACTGAAGTCCTGGATGAACCTCCTATAGAAGTTGGAGTGGCTTCATCATCTTGGATAGGGACCAATTATGCACAGCATCCTGCTTCTTGGAATCCATAGCCACACTAGTAGGAGTTATGACAAAACTCAAGAATGTGGTGGAACGCAGGTGGAAAGCACATTTTTCCAACTTACAGTAAAGTTAGGGGGCCAGAAACCTCTGCAACACTGCTCTGATGTGCTGGACATCTTGGAATAGATGAGTATATCTTCTAAATATAGGAAGGTCCATCGGTCTTACATGTCATTGCTAAACTGTTGCAAAACTCGAGGTCGATGGTTAGATCATAGGGCCAAAGGTAGTAGTTTGGTGGCCCTTTTCTTACTGAATACCTCCGCCAGGTTGCGGTCCGGGACAGGAATGGCCCCCAGGTCGACGTCGGGGGTCTCAGACTCCCCTGAACACGTCTCGGCCTTCGGCTTGACGCAGAGTTCCTGACAGGTCGGAAACCACGGTAGAATTCTCTGTTGTGTCCAGGAGATGAGCGGGTCGTGGTGAAGGAGCCATGGGAATCCTAAAAGAAGAGGAGGAGAAGTGAGAGTAGTGACATATAATTGGATCTGTTCAGTGTGACTGTCGATGGTGAGGGTTAAAGTCCCCCCTGAGTAATGGGACTGGTGGTAAGGGTCCGGCTGTAGATGGCAGTGATGTTAATAGGCTGAGATAATGCCTCTAATCTCATACCCAGCTGGGGAGCAAAAGTCTGATCGAGACAGTCCGTTGGTGGCCCAGCTGAATGTGAGTCTGGATTGTTAGGAGGGAAATGTTGGGTGAGGCGAGCAATATCACCAACGGACCAGGTAAGAGACCCCCCCATATTCCTGGTTGGTCTGTTTCCTGGCCGGAGAGGACAGATGGCACAATGGTGTTTGGGGGAGGCGCAATAGGTGCAGAGGCCTTCATGGTAGTGTCTGTCTCTCTCCTCCTACGAAAGAGAGGTGCGCCGTAATTGCATGGGTTCTCCTCCGGCTCTGGAGTGGGCCACAGAATGAGGCGGAGAACTGACTACCGCTGGGTCAGAGGAGGCTGGAGCAGAGAAAGTTGTTCTGGTCCGAGGAGCTGCGATGGGGGTAGAACGAGGAGTTGGCCACAGGCGAGAGCTCATGTGCTGATCGTTCCATAGACAAGAGGCCATCCACAGTGACGGGGAGCTCTCACCCGGCAAGGTCATCCTTCATCAGGGGAGCTGTGTCTAGAACTCCGCCGCGTATCGACCTACCGGCCTCTTACCTTGGTGGAGATTATATAACTTCGAGTCGGTCTCCACCTCACTGCCTAGGTGTTGGAATGTGGCCTTGAGGTGGCGACAGAACTCAGGGTAGGAGTGGGCATGGTGGCCCACTCAGCTGCCTGCCCAGAAAGGAGGGAGACAAGGAGTGTGATGTGGTTGCAATCAGTGGAATAGCGCTCCTCCTAAAACTCAAAGATCATATTTATTTTTGTCATGAACATATCACACTTCCCTTCCCCTCCATCTCATTTTTCAGGAAGTGATATTTTGGGAAATGATTGAGTTGGAGTGTGTGTGTGGGGGGGGGGCAGAAGCTCAGGGTACTGCCTGTGGAACTGCCTGCCCAGCAGCCTGCTCATGCAAGGCACTCTCAAGAGTAGCGACTCACTGAGCAAGCTCAGCACGAGCCACAAAGGACTCGTAAAGAGCCTGTCACAAGCTGACCACATCTCGTTCCAGCCTTGCAATCATGGCAGCCTGCTGCGTAACAGTATCACACAGTGTGGCAAACTCCGCTGGATTCAAGACTACAGACTCAGTCATTCTGTCAGGAACTTGAACCCAAGCGCAGAGTAATGCGAGAGAGTTGGTAGACCACGCACTTTGATAAATGAACGCTCACATAGGACCGGAGTACTCACGGTTCGAAGGTCTAGAAGGCTGAGGAGTTGAAAATGTTGACTCACTCAGTGACTGAATAATGGCTACCTGCCTTACCTGGGCTTTTATATCATGTGACACACTCATTTCCGGTTGCCCTTGCGTATTACGTGACCTGTGTGCATGACAATAAAAGCATTTTCAGATCAGGGACCATCATCTCTCCATATCATCCAGTGTCCTAGATCCTCTCTTTTGGACTTCTCTTCTCAGGTTTTCAATTAAGTTAAGGTCATAGACTGGGACATCCATCTCAAAAGTTTTGATCATTGAACCATTTCTATCTTAATGTTTTGGATTATCTTTCTAATGGAAGATTCAACCACAACCTAGTTTTAGATTTTTGGCCAGATATTCATTTAAAATCCCCTGGTACCTTCATGGAGTCCAAGATTCCCTGTCTCCTTACAAGGCTCCCAGGGTTTTTGGAGGTAAAACAGCCACAAGATTAAAGATCCTCAGCCATACGTAACAGTGTGGATAAGGTTGTTTCTGTATAATCATTCTTTTTACAACAACATATTTTTGTTTAATCTAACCACAGAAGCTGGTGCCAATCAATTTCAGTGTATGCTCTTTACTGTGTGTAGGGATCCAAAAATGTGCACCATCACTACAGTTCTGGTTGTTTTCTTAGTGATTGTCCTAACAGTGGATATGGGTATTTACAGGTGTGTAGCTGTTTTTTTTATAACCATTGTCTCATTTACAAATGTCAGCACACTTCTCACCTTATAGTGCACTGTCTAATTTCTGACATGCTGATGTATAACTAAGGGAATATGACCTCTGTGTCATCTGATATCTACATTCCAGTGAAACAGAAAGTCATGGAGTGAACAAGTGAATCACAAAAAATGTGTTAACATTTTTGGTTTTTGTTCTCTTAGACCACACTTACCTCAGTTACATATTAGACAGCTCTCATATCTCATTATTTGAGACTACCCATTTGCAACCAAAGCACAAATGGGATGCTCTGGAACAGCCACACATGGCACTAAGTTCACCATTCCAGCAGCTAGAGGGGTCAGCTAGAGGGGTTTTAAGCACCAAGCATTAGGATGTGGAGCACTGGAGCCTCATCCTATGGAGTGATGGAGCTCCATCCAACACCTTAGTCTTAAGCTGGAGACATTCGTGATCCAGAACTGATCATCCAACATCAGTACCTGACCACACTACTGCTCTCACTGGCTGAATGTAATCAAATCCTCACAGCAATGTTCTAACATCTAGTGTTAAGTTTTCCATAAAGGATAGTGTGTTACTGCCATGCAGGGGGGACAAACTACCCTATATCTGAAAAAAAAATGTTCCAGCTGATAACTGTTCTGAATACATATTCATGTAACAAATCAGCGCTGTTACAACTATTCTATAACTAATACATGCAGTACAGTGTATAATTAGTGTGATTGTGTTTGTTGTGGTTTAATCAAAAATAATCAGCCCGTGAACGCGGCTATGCATGCTTTTCCCACCCATTTTTTGGGTGAGAGCACTTCGCTTCACCCGCTTTCAGATGTTTTCAACCATTAATGGCTTGGTAATGGACAGTGAGTAAATACCCCCCTCCATGGTTGAGCTGAATAAAGAGAGTCAGAAGAGGTGCTGGTTCGATACCCAGCTGTGAGCAGATCTGTTTTTTTAACACAAGCTTTTTGCTATAAAATGTATGTTTGGGTGTCTCCAGACACTGGTTTTATAGCACCATGCAATCACACTTAGCATTTGCTCACTCTAATGCACTCTAGTTAGAACTATTGACATTACTTACGGACCACATCATCTTAAATAAAACAATAACAAAACTGTCAAATACTAGCTATGAAGACCCTCCAAATATGGCCATTTCCTTCCTTCCAAACTCCTCAGAGGAACCTTTACAAGAACTGCAATCAGATGGAGTTAAAAGCCCTCATCAACCCTGCAATTAGTCGTTCCCCTGGGCTTTGCCAGCGCAACCAGAGGCCAGCTCACAAACTGTAGCCTGTAATTCAGTCATAGAGATCTACGGAGGAGACATTTATGAATCAACATCTGATAAGGGAAGACAGCAGTAATTGAGAAAGTGTGAAGCTTTGTGAAGTCGTCACAGCATTATTTTCTCATTATTTTAATTTTTTTCAAAAGGTGTGACTTAAGAAACTCCAGGTCAATTGAGAACCTCATAATCGCGGGGGAAATTCAGTCAAAAGAACATCAAAAGGCCAAAAAGGAGGGCATGACACAGATCCCGGAGCAGATGTTCGCTACATTGTCTTATCTCCTCCATCAGGGAAGCCAAACACATTCCAGCATGATGGCTTAGCTGGACTATTTTTGGTGTGCTATACTCCGGTGACTTCCAAGATAGAAAACGCTTTGTTACCAAGAATTGCAGTTATGAGGCAGTTAGAGTGTGAGCACAAGTGGAGCTGGAGAAAGAAATCAGCTTTTTGAAAGCAGCCAACCTGATCACTATCACTCAGTGTGATGAAGATATTATAATACACAGTGCTCTACAGTGCACTGGCAATTGGTACTCATATTTGCATGCTGCTATACATACTGGCTATAGAAGCTAAAGCCAAGTTTTAATTAAGGATGGGTATCAAGAGCCAGCATTAAACTGGTCCAGGTTCCTAACTGGTCAGTCCTGAAATAATACTTAATAATCATAATACACACAGTATATACAACTTACAATATATTTCCTGGACAAACGGTGCTGCTCTCGGTGTTTCTGCATCTAACACAGCTGCTTTTTCAAACAGTCGATGCTGGATTGGATCAGTGAAGGGACGAGAGTGTTGCTCTCCACATTAACACACATTTGTTGATCAGAAGATTCTGGGAACGCTCCTTCCTCATTATATATACAACAAACTCTGGACACAGATTAGATCCTTATTTCTCCAAATATCACAATAAAATAACTGCTGAATCTTTTCACATCTTTTCATGTCACACCTTTATCTTCTGCACCCAGTTATGGAGAGTATTAATGTTATTGTTTTCCCATCATTTATTTGAAATGACCACTTTTCAATCTCCCAGTATTAAAAAAAGGCTATTTTTGTTACTGAGCCTTTAAGATGGTAATATGTAAATGAGGTCTGCTGTAGGCTGTAACACAAGAATCTGTTTGTTTTTGTGACATCACGTGTTTGTTTTTGTGACATTCAAAATGGGCTGTTTTTTTTGCAACTTAGTTTCCATATACAGCTACATAAACAGTGTTTACACACTAGATTCAACTCCTATTTAAAAAAAAAGCAAAGAAAAGCAAGTTTTCCACAATAAAGGCCTTTTAATGGAACAGTTGTTTGTGGAGCCAGTGGTCAAAATGGAGTGTTACTGAAGCAAGTCCCCCCAGTGACGTTCGGCTATATTTGAGATTCCTGTTGCTGTAGTCCATATTTCAGGTTTTTCTTAAATCATAAAATATTCAGCTAAAGAGGTTTTTAGGGTGTTTGTTTGAGCTCCTGGGATGGAACCTTGTTGCCACAAGTGCTGTTGCTTTATGAAAGCTTATTTCATCATAACATCAGGCAAACTGCAAGCCTCAGATGGAAGGACAATGTCTGGGGCACTCAGAGAGAGCAAGGACAATTATTCTATCTTGGACTCCTGAATGTTACACTGTCAAGTTCATCAATGTACGACAACTGTTGTAACCTGTTTATAACTGATTACTAATGTTGTATAAACTGTCTACAACCTAATTAATAACCTGATTCTAAATCTTTTACAGGCCCTTTCCATTTACGCCATTAATCAGACGCTTTTATCCAAAGCGACTTCCATTCCCTAACTACAGGGGACAGTCGCTCAGGTGTGGGACCCATTAGTGGGTGTGCTGAAGGTAGGATTCGAACCTGTGACCTCTTGGTCCAGAGGCAAGTGTCCTACCCACTACACCACCACCCTTTATTAAGCTAGCCTTACTGTACAGTGGTAAATAACAATAATCTTCAGGTATTAATATGATGATCGGGCTGGCCTGTTCTGATGATTCAAATATGATGACTTCCCATGCTAGAGCTGGTGAGCTGAGGGACACTGTTTAGTGGAGGAAGTGAATGATATTAGCGAGGGTCCTCTTCTGTTATTCAAGGGAGGTTTTAGTTCGCCACAGTTTAGCAAGCCATAGTATCCATCAATATTTCATGGCTCGAGAGCACTTTTCTGGCTCATTCACTCAGCACCTCAAGCTTAAATCTACTAGAAAAAGGGTCTGGACATCCAGAACCAGCCCTCTAGCCGAGGCCTACCTCATCAGGTGTGCTGGGCAGTATTGCTAAAATTAAATTTGGCAATACTTTCCCAATATGTCATAATATCACAGTTACTATTTTTTTGCATTAATAAAGTTAATGAACCCATTTGTCATGTTTGCTGTTAACAAATTAACCAGACAGAAGGCACACACTATTCATTTTGATGCAGCACATTTTGAAGCACGCAACACGCACTGTAGTTAGCTAAGATTGAATCTATTACTAAAGTTATGGATAAACATTTAAATATCAATACTGCTGTGACACCGACACCAACAGGGCTGTATAAATAGCTGCTTAAGCCATTATGGGTCCATTATGCCATTATGAGTACATTCTGGATAAAACGTAATTTATGATAGTAGTAATTTATGAAGTGTTTTATGAAATAAAACTTTAAAATAACATAAAAAAAGCCAAAAGAAATACTGTTAAACAATGTGTCAGATGTTAGGGAGTGTATTCATGACTCTTTCAAGTAATAGTTTTAAGTCTTCAGACGTCTGGTTCCACTCACCGCCACTGTGAACAATTCTGGAGCGTTTCACACCAAAGCCACTCTAAACGAATTTGTTTACATCTTGACCTTCCAAAGCCAGCTGAAATGGTTGATGGCCTTGCGCCACAACAGGGCCACGCATGCATCTCTCACTAAAAGACCTTATAAGAGGTCATACAGAAATGAAAGTGAGAGGAGTCGGCTTGCTGGCATGTGGCAGCGAGCAGGTCAGAGATTTAAGATAGTGTTTACAACCATTTGTCTACAGCCTGAATACTAATGGAGACTCTGCAGATACAGCCGCTGGGTCCCACGGGGAGAGCACAGCGCAAAGAAGCAAGTTTCATTACCACCGGAGTCACATGATACAGACAAACACAGAAAAACAGATCTCCTTATTTAAAACAGCGGGAACACTTTACAACACGAGTACCCTTACAAAGGGGTTATTATTTACAGTCAGGTTGTTAATTAGGTTGCAGACAGTTTATAATTCATTAATAAGCACTTATAAACAAGTAATAACAGTCGTCATACACTGATGCAATTTGGCAAGATCTCAGATCTTGCTAGTGGGTTTAGGTTATCTTGTCGCTTTCTCAGGCAGGATGTTAAACTGTAAGCTTCATCAGGGATTTTTGAACAATTCAATTCAATTCAATTTTATTTATATAGCGCTTCTTACAACCGATATGATGTCAAAAAGCAGCTTCACAGAATCCAGGTCTGAGCCCCTAGGGAGCAAACCAAAGGAGGAGGTGAGGAAAAACTCTTTAAAGCTGGAGGAAAAAAACCTCGGGAGGAACCAAGGCTCAAAAGGGGAACCCATCCTCCTCAGAGAAAGAAAGTCTCTATGGAGATAACTAACACTAACCTTTGTGTACTTAAATCACTGTTGAACAGTGGCTAATGGAGTTGGTACAGTTAAGAGTCAGTAGAGGAGTAGAGGAAGTTTTGTTGGAAGAGTATCTGAGAGTCTCTGGTCCACAACCATAGGAACCCCCTTGGATGGGGGAGGAGCGTGTGTAAACATGCTACTGCCATTAAAACACCAGACTCTGCCAAATACTGAGCCTGTGTCAATTTATTATTGTTTAAAACTACTTATTAATGACACAAATACTATCTACAACCTAAATAACAACCCGATTATAAATTATTTATAAACACTTTATATGGGTGTTCTTATTGGTAAGTGATGCCAAAACAGCTCCTAAACTCCGCTCCTAAATACTTTACACATTTACAAGAAGGAGAGCAGATACGTGTAGCTAAATATGACACGATTTAATGATTTGCCATCACTGGATTACTGATATCATGGAATATTGACGCGATTGCATATTTAACACTGCATTATTGACATGACTGTATAATTAATACTATCATTTGCATTATTCACATTTTCAATACTTCTACATATTACTGACGGCATTAGTAAAATTGCATTATTGACTTGACTGCATTAACATCATTGAATCCATTGTAAGTGGCTTCCACTATTACAAACACGTCAGCAAATATGCATATACAACCCAGATTATATGTCAAAATACCCGACAGAATCCCATTCATAACCAGTTTAGGGTCATTTACTGGTGGTACATCGCTTTGG
This sequence comes from Alestes dentex, assembly GCA_037576975.1. Lineage (NCBI taxonomy): Eukaryota > Metazoa > Chordata > Actinopteri > Characiformes > Alestidae > Alestes > Alestes dentex. Next base: position 4,444 of record JBBIGA010125679.1, on the reverse strand, counting down.
TCAGCAAAGTTTCAGTTCAGAAACTAAAGCTGAGGTCAACAGAGGGTCGTATCTGCCCATCACAGAACTCCATAAACCAATGAACTACGGCATGCAAAAACAAACTGACACAGCATTTGACACGACCCAGAAATGAGAGTGGGCTAATCCCACATGACCTGTATCATCCAGGCAAACCACCACTCTGAATAAAAATGGCAGGGGGATTTAGGGTGTGTTTATAAACCACAACTTTTCATTATTCATTTCTGCATTATTAATGATTAATCTTCTGAGCCATCGATCAGAATCAGGTCTGAGCATCAGAGCTCACTGATGTGTTCACCCTCACCCAAGGGTTTTAATTTCCTTGTAATTACAATGTGATGAGCCTAGGAAAATCATTTCTTACCCACACCTTACCCCCACCCCCACCAATTTCTTACCCCGACCTTTTATCTGACTCTAGATAAAAAAAATTTGAAGAATAAAAAACAGGTTTTAGCGAGAATGGACCTCCATGAATCATCCATGTTTCCCAGTGGTCCCACTCAGATTTGATACATCTGAAACGTCAACCAGTTTGAATCTGACTTTCATGAACGAAAATGTACTTTATGCCTCTGGAAAATTTGCATACACAGGCTATGTTACACATCTTACACAAAATGTGTTTGACTCAACTGAAGGCTTCAAGCGTCGTCTGAAGACCCACCGCTTCAAGGAGCACCTCGGTGACTAACCAGTCCTCTCAATATATAGAATATATAGAAAAAAACGGTGCATAACTTAGCTGGCACTAACTTGGTTAGAAGCAGATGGTGATCTTAGTCTAGCTTTACAGGTATGAAGAACAGACGCAGACTACTAAACACTGATGTACGTCGCTCTGGATAAGAGCGTCTGTTAAATGCCGTAAACGTAAACATAAAGCCACATTTAGGTGAAGGCTGCTCTCTCTGCTTTGTTGCTCAGATTCTTCTCCAAAGCTGAGCGGCTGTAAAATCTAGGCTCCATAGTGATAAACTTGAATCCAGATTACAACCCCAACTTCAGCTTCAACCTCAATTCCAAGCTTTCCTTGCATTCCACTAAAATCCCATAACCATCTCCAAGCTGCACTTTGTGGACTAAGGCTCTGGAGCAAGAATCCTACAAATAACCATGTTATGGATGAAACGTGTGACAAATTCAATCAGACGTCGCCAAATAAGCCTAACCTGAGATGATTTAAAGTGTGTTATGTGATGTAAACACTGAATAGTTCGGTCTAGACGTGTAGCGAATGTGTCAGTCAGTTTCCATTCAAACATCAGAATTTTTTTTTGTCCGTAGAAGTTCATCTGGAAATGTATATTTAGCAGCCCAAAAGTTGAAGATGCGTTTCACTCATTTTTAAGAACATCAGGCCAAATCTTAGGCTTGGGTGCAGGTCTATTAAGATTTGGGGTTGTGTGGTAGCCACTGGCTCAAGAAATGTTGTGGGGAAGAAATCTTTCTAGAAAATATCATCAAATCCTGGAAGCTAATGTCCCACAGCCAGTGAAGAAACTGAAGAACAAAAGAGCCTGGATATAACAACAAGGCAAGTTTCCAGATTATTTACATAGCTGCATTAATAAGACATAGTTATTGACTTAATTACATTGTTAATTCGTTTCAGTTTTAATTAAAGTAACATGACTTGAATTACTTGAATCCCTGCTGTGACTGCACTATTGATATAACTGCTTTACTGACATTGATGTTACTGACATAACTGCATTCATTGGATTGGATGAATTAATTATTGACATCACTGATCGGATCATATGAACCTGATTGCATTGTTGACAGAACTGTATTATTAATTCGACTGCACTGTCGCATTAATGATTGCACTATAGATATGATTACATAATTGATATGACTGAATGGTTGCACTAAATAAATAATTGTATTATTATAATTGGATTATTTACATGATTGCATTGTTGGTAGAACTGCACAACTGATATGAATGCATTGTTGATTTAACTCCATTACTGATATTATGCACTGCATTTATTTAATTGAATGAATTATTTAAATGAATTTATAAGATGGCATTCTTGGTAAAACTGCGTTACTGATATGATTACACTGTTGATATCACTTCATGAATTACATAATTGCATTACTAATACAATTATTTTGTTGACATAATTATTGATCGCACCACTGATATAAATGCACTATTGATAAAACTGCATTATTAATATAATTGCATTACTGATTAATTGCATTACTGATACGACTGCATTACTGATGTGATTGCATTATTGATATAATTCCACTACTGATACAATTGCATTACTGATTAATGGCATTATTGATATAATTGCACTACTGATATGACCGCATTATTGATATAATCATATTACTGATTGAATTGCTTTATTAATATAACTGCATTATTGATATGACTGCATTACTGATTTAACTGCACTATTGATATGATTGCTTTACTGATATGAATGCACTATCGATGTAATTACATTATTGATACGATTGCATTACTGATTTAATTGCAATTCTGACAGAATTCCATTACTGATATAATTACATGATTGATATAATTGCACCACTGATATGAATGCATTTTTGATATAATTGCCTTATTGATATTATACTATTGATCTGATTGCATTACTGATATAATTAAGCTTTTTATGGTATAATTACATTACTGATATGATTACACTGTTGATGAGACTGCACTAGTGATATAATTGCTTTATTAATAAACGCGATTCTGATACTGATTAATAGAACTGCACAGCTGATATAATTGCACGACCGTTAATGGTTGCATTACTGAAACAATTGCATGACTGATGACAGAAGTGTGCTGTAACTGCGTTATGAGTGGCGCGTGACGACTCTTACTTTTCTCGCGGGGTGTTCTCCTGGATGCAGCCTAACGGTCCTAACGCTCCTAACGGTCCTAACGCTCCTAACGCTCCGCTGCTGCTCTGCAGCCTGCAGGTGAGCAGGTGCCGCTCGTACTGCTCTCTGAGGCAGGCGTTCTCGCTGTGCAGGTCTGAGACCTGCTGCTCCAGCTCCTCTATCCGGAGCCTCTGCTTGGCCAGCAGCTCCTGCTGCGTCTCTATGATCCGGTTCAGCTCGGTCAGGTACTCCGCGGCTCGGCTCGGGTTCTCGCTCGGACTCTCCATGGCGCTCGCGTTCAGGCTCGGGACATCCCTACAAACATCTTCCTGAGGTCTGCTTCCGAGCGGAGCAGCGACGCGTCCCTGCTCACGGCCATCTCCAGCTCTGAAGCTGAAGTGGACCAAGTTTCTGCTCCTCCCGCCCGGCCAGACTGACTGACTGCACCACGCGTTGTTATTTTTCTTTCCCACCTGTTTTCAGACGGACCACGCCCACTAGCGCTGCGATTGGCTAATGATGTTCCACCTCTAGAATTGGAAGCACTTAAGAGTTCATTCTTTAACGAGAACTAGTGACCAATCGTAGTGCAGGGGTGGGATATATCGACCAATCCAAGCGTGCGGGGGCGTGGCTTATACGAACACGGGTGGCAAAAGAAAGATAAAGCACAAAACGCCTGCAGCAGCAACACTAACCTTCCCGTTTGAGGACTGTGACGATGGAGAAAGGCTTTGAAGCCTTTGAGGGGCCAGTAGGGACGCACACACATATATACACACACACACTATTACACGAACCAAACTTTAGTTTAGGCTGGCATGTCCACTTTTATGAGTGAGTATTATTCGCTAAATCAAGCTGGCTGAGTAAGTAGCCAGTTAATAAACCAATTAATCAACTAAACACATTCAGAACAATGATGAATGTGACTGATAAAGAATGACGCGTTCTGCTGAGTCATGGTGAGAGATAAACACAGCTCCAAGCCCCTGCACTGACCTCCCCTCACTTTACAGACCACCATCACGACCACCAAGATCAGAGCTGTGCCACGTGATCACTGGGCATCACACCCACAGTCTGCAGCCAGAGGGGCAGTAAAGGAGACCAGAAAGGCAGAGGATACTTCAGAAATCTTTCACCCTCATGCAGGACTGCTGGAAAGTCGTTTGGCTCTGTTTGGCTGGAAAGGAACTTTTTAAAGAAAAACCAGGACAGTGGGGTTCCCCCTGCTGGTGGTTCACATGCATGACACTTCAAAGGCAACCTCTTTTCTCCAGCAGACAACTGGGTTACACTGCAAAGGTGGCTGAAACACTAGCAAAGGACTGGACATGGCGGAGGAAAAAAAGCAGTTCAGCAAAAAACCAGCATGTTTCCCATCAATTTCTATTAAGCTGAACTGCAAATTAATTGCAAAATGAAGCAACTAAACCCAAGATCTTAGAATAATCATTCAGTCTATACATACACGCAAACCTACACACACAAACACATACACACACACACACACACACACACACACACACACACACACACACACACACACACACAC
>JBBIGA010125673.1:0-24309 GCA_037576975.1 Alestes dentex | reverse complement strand
GCCTCCTGTGAGATTCTTCACTGCAGAGCAGAGTGATGTGCCTCAGCAGTTGAGTCACTTAAGGGGAGCAACCTGAGTCGTGATGAGGAGATGACAGTGCCATATATTCCTTAAAATTCCTGCATTTTCTCCACTGGATACTCTGCCGTGGAACAAGAACCCATTTTGGAGGCGAATGCAGTGGCCCCAGCTGCTGTAATGCCTGAGAAATATGCTGTAATGTCTAAAAGAGTTATTTTAGGGGGGAAAAAAATTCTCGCCTGCTCTGTCCCTGTGGCACAAGGCATCAAAGAATATGTTCTCTTCAGAACTTTGGGAGTGCTGTCACTCAAATTCTTCCACTGGAGCAAAGGAGATTCCACTGCATTTTATTCTGCAAGGAGACCGCATTGTTTTTACTACATGTTTCAGTTCTTCAGAAAGAAGACTAGAGATGTTTGCACAGTTTGCACAGAAAAGGTTGCTGTTAACTTCAAATCTCATTTATAGTTCTGCTGATTCTTAAAGAACACCAAAGAACACCATTTATTACAATTAAGTGATCTGGCTGCCACTGGGTCTTTTTTTTAGAGGACAACATGGTCCCAGTGAAGGACAACATGTCCTTCATTCATGCTGGCGGAACTTAGTTCAGCTTACTCTCAACCTGAACCTCTGATTATCTCCTGACATGAAGAAACCAACATGCACTTCTAGAGATCACTCCAGAGTCCACATGTTGATCTACTCTGGAGACTCCTGAACAGATCAACAAGCTAAGATATGTCCACTACACTGTCATGCTTGGGTTCTATCACCAGGAGATGATGCTTCTGGATCATACAGGAGTGTCACTTTATCATTGTCACTTTATCATTGGTTGGGAAGGTTTAGTTCCTCCAAAAATAGAGCTATCACCATATTATTGCAAGGATATGTTGCAGAGGTTCTATGTAGTATCAAACAAGGGTTCTTTGATTTGTAACAATAGTGGAATCATTTTGTTGTATAAATTGACTGAATAAATAACTATATACTAGGGCTTCTGCAAAAGGTTGTTGGTTCTATATTTAATCATTGAAGAGTTCGTGAAGAACTCTGTTGTAGGACTGGCAAATTGGAATAAAATCACAAAGAAATCCATAAATGAAAAAAAGTAATTGCACTTGTCCACAATGTGTCTACTTGTCTTCTATAGGTGTCATCTCTAGTCTTTAAAGAGAGGTTTTTTTTTGGAGGTTTAAGGTTCTGAAAATGTTTAGGGTATGGATTTTTGAAACATTTTCCTATGTTAGTCAGCTAACGCAGAGAAAAGCCAAATTACTGTTGGAAAGTGAAATATATTGTCAGTATTAGGAGCCTCTACATTTACGGTCCTTTGGTGTTCCCAGTGGCTGTATGATGTATTTCTGTAATGCATGCCATGATTTGAACACTGACAGACATACAAAGGATACATGATTGTGGATTGCGTAGTGGATAACACCAAATGCATTGTAGTTTTAGGGCAGAATGCCCGTTTATAGCCCACATTCGAGCTGGAAAAGTTGACTTGCAAAAGAAGAAACAAAATGCCAGTGTTTTTTTTTGTTGATAGTTTGTTGACCTTTCTGGGAAGTCTTAATTAAAATGCAAGAGAAATCTCTGTTTATTTTGCAGTTCCTCTCAGCCTTTAATGGTTTAAAACCATGTCAGCAAGGATGTTATCTTCCTAGTCATCGTATCTTAACTCTCCAAAACTTCTACAGCTCCATGGCTGGAGGAGAGGGGAGGAGATGAAAAGATACCCATGCAATACTAACCGAATTGCTTTTATTTGTGTGTATTTTTGTAATGCAGTGCCTGCGAGGGTGGATTGGGGATGGTTCCCTCTTTATCTTGTGCATGATTTACTGTTCTGGTAGCGGGGCAGTGTGGTCTTCCAAATACAAAGTCCCACAACCTCTTTATCGCAGAGGGAAAGTTTGGAGTGACTTTGCCCGAGTCACTGTGTATGTGTCGCATGACAAATTAGACCTCAATCCTCTTCTGTCGCTTTTCGTCTGCGTATTCCTCTTGCGCGCTCAAAACTTTATGGCTTGTCCCCTTTTTAATAATCCCATGGGCCACTCCTGAATTATTTTCTTGATAAAAAAAAACAACCCTGAATTTTCATAAGCGGAGAGGCTCGGATTATAAATCTGTTTGGAAATCCAAGCGGGTCAACAGGCCAAACATATCTGTGTGTTTTCCTCCATTGGGAGACAACATCAACTCCAACAACCGGTGTGACTGAAATGACTGGAAATTGTGGAAGACCTTTTAACATGTATCAAAGTTTGGAAAGGTGAAGGGTACACAGCATGCACTTGGTCCACGTGCAGGAGAGCACGACCAGAGGATTGGTCCCTAAGGGAGCAATTTGGAGCAGCTAAAGTAGATCGGTATCATAGAAGGTGGGAGATGTCAGGGCTTTGCCTTAACCTGTCGTCAGCTAAACGCTTGTTAGCCCTGGCAGGCGTTCCGTGTCATTGCGTGCCGGTAGTTGACTCCCGGTGTACTCTCGCTCCCTCTCCAGCTCTTTTTCTCTTTCTCCACCTATCCACCCATTACCTGCCACTGCTCAGATTTTTCTCAGTCCATTTCATTCACTTAGCCTTAATTTCGTCTCGTCCCCTGTCGGGGCTTCCTGGATTGTGACAGGAGAAGTGATTTATCACTGAAATTCTTCTCATCTGGCATCAAAGGCTCTGCAGCAGATGTATGAGGAGTAGGGTTTTATATAGTACATCATCTTAGCTCAGAAAGTGGCTTTTACATTTCATTTGCTAAGGTCTTCCTTTGAAAATCAAATCAGTTTTCTTTCCGATTTAGTCCTTTTCCCACTTACCTTAAATGTAGTTGATGAACCACGACATACTTGACGTCCAAGATTTGTAGAATTGGAGCTACTAAGCAAATATTGCTACGTTGCCTATGATTTTATTTAACCAGCATCGCAGGGGGTGCTGGAGCCTATCCCAGTCCTCACAGGGGGAATACAAGGATCATGATTCAATATTTGTTAGATTTTATTCTCAGGATTAGATGAAAAGGTTGTCCATAGCATGCAACAGCACAGTCAGGTTCATTTTCATACCTCACAATCAGTCTGTGCGCTAAAGCACATTCACAAATTTTTTAGGGATGCATTTACAGAAAAGATTTGGTCAAACATTGACTTCCACTGTTTGTTAGCAATGTCAGTCTCAGGATCAAAACATGTCTTGGCTCATTGCTGATACCCGGATTAGGCTGGAAACTGGACTTTTTTATTTTTGTCCACAAACCATCACATTTCACAAATCTGGAAAAAAAAAAAGTGTTATTATTAGTTAGTTTTCTTCTAATATTTTATTCTCAGGATTAGACGAAAAGGTTGTCCATAGCATTTAGCGACACATCCAGTTCATTTTTATACCTCACAGTAAGTCAAACTGGGTCCTAAACCATGTTTACAAGTCTAAGCCACCTTAATGAAGCGTTGGATGCAGTTTGAGCAAGTCAGAAGTTGTTTTAGGGCTGTATTTACAAAAAAGAATTTTGTTAACTATAGATTTCTAATGTTTGTTAGCCTCCGATGCCTATCTGGTTTAAGCTGGAAATTGTGCATTTTTCAACGAGCCCTCCTTTATACAGGCCTGAAATAGAGACTGCACTCTTGATATGTAACATTTCTCTTTCCTTTAGCACTCATTATCCTGTTCCCCTAATCCTCCTGCAGTCACTGCGATCGTTTGACTCTTTTTTTTTGTTCCGTCCCCAACTCAGATGCTCTCTCATGTCACATCCGAACCTGCTCCCGTCTGCGGCTGCTTGTCTGAGAGTTGTTTGTTCTGCTCCGGGGGACCCGAGCGAAAGCCCTGCGAACGTATTCCAAGGAACAAAAAAGGGCGCGCTGACAGGGATTCTCTCAGATTAGTTGGGAAAATAATTTAAAAAATGCGCCTGTTGTTATGGTTACAAGTTATAAATAGAGCACACAGGTGACAGGGGAGCGGGGAATAAAGGATGAAACGCATCCCGCAATCCAGAGCAAGCACTCCACGCCTGGCCTCACCCCAGCGAGCTCTCTGGGATCTGTTTATTAACGCGCATTAGCGTGACCTCATTGTCTTCGCTAATTAGACTTATTCATCACGCCTAACGTCCCGGGCCGCACTGCGACCCTCGGCGCTAAATTGGCTCACGAGAACCAAGTCTTCAAAGGAGGGTTCCCGTTTGATTTGGCGGGTGCATGTGCGCAGATCTGTCCGTCCCTGGTGCCTGCCGTTTGTGTCACGCACATTGTTCCATGGCTCCCTCGCGGGGGCCGCACATACATCCGCAATTAAAGGGGGCTCGGGGGGTTTAATGAAGAGGTGCGAGCTCGACAGCAGCCGCCACCGCGGCGCTTGAGACACTGCCAGCGGCTGCAACTTCAAAGCCGCTGATATGGCTGCGTAGTGAAGGCATGGGAAAGGCTGAGAGCAGATAACAGCCCGCGCTGCTCTTGTCGTTTTTTATTTAAGACACTCCAGCAGAGTCTGTGGTGTATATGAGGGTCACCAAAGGGAGGGGTGTTATGTAAATGGCCAGTAAGAGCCATCATTGCTGTTGTGAAAGGTTCTTTGAACAGTAACCACACAGAAGAACTACTGGCCCATTCATAATAAACCAAATCATCATTCTTTCATTCTTTCCTATCTACCTTCCTTGATTCGATCCTTCATTAATTTGATCCTTCATTGCTTCCTGCCTTCATTCATTCATTCATTCATTCATTCATAAATTCCTTCATTCCTTCCTTTCTTCCTTCCCTCATTCATTCATTAATTCATTCATTCAATCCTTCATTCATTCAGTTCTTCATTCTTTCTTTCATTCATTCCTACATTCATTCAATCCTTCATTCCTACATTTATTCGATCCTTCATTCCTACATTCATTCGGTCCTTCATTCCTTCATTCATTTTTCATTAATTCCTTCAATCCTTCATTCTTTCATTCCTTTCCTCCTTTCTTACCCGAGCTGCTAGTCCTTAACCAGGGCCGGGAGAATGCTGTAGTCTATTCCACAGGGCACTCACAGAGTGAAAGATGAAGAAACTCCCTGGATAGGTTGCCTGTCAATTACAGGACAGAAGTGACAGTTTACTTATTCTATAATCGAATAAGATCTATAGACCTTACATTAACATTTACATTTACAGCCTTTGGCAGACGCTCTTATCCAGAGTAATGTTTATCTGGGCTTGATAGTAAACAAGAAAACATCCCTCATACTAGCATACCCAGACTTAAAATTCAGAGCTGATAGAAGACCGAGATTCTACCGGAGATGGAGTTAATACTCCGCCAGGGACCCATCAGATCACACGCACAGAACTCAAACTTTTTTTGTGAAGCTTGTGTTAGTTAAGTTAGTTTATGACACAAACAGGCAATAAAGAAGAGGGTCTTCAGTCTTCATTTGAAGAGAGCGAGGGTCTCGGCAGTTCTGATGGTCAGGAGAAGTTTGTCACACCTCTTCGGTGCTAAAGCTAAGAAATGTCTCGAGGTACTTCTTCGACCTCTAAGAAGAGGTGGGTCAAGTCAGACTGTGCTTGATGCTCTAAGAGGCCGAGCTGTGACCTGTGGTCTGATAGGCCTTATAAATATGATGTGCAGTGTCTTATGGGTGTTCCACCATTCTGGCAGGGTTAGTCCATCTCAGCTGGTTTAATGGGAAAGCTAATCAACCTGCTTTCCCTTATTTTTGCTGTACAAGGAGTAAGAAAGTTTGCAAAAGGATAAGAGCAGTAAGGCTAATGTAATTACACACATGCACTAACTTCATATTATACAAGTTTATTCTAATGTAGTTTCACATTATGAAGTTCTACACACATGGCTTTATTGCCTATGGCTCTTTGTTAGATGTATTATATATGGTTTGGGTGCAGAAGCCTGTATTCTAATTCCCACCTAGTGCACTATATAGATAGCAGGGAGCCATTTGGGACACAGCCTCATTTTTGGCTCACATGTTGCTCACAGTCTAGTTAAGCATTTACATGATCAATTCAGGCTTTTTCGATATCTGATCCGGTGATCTTGCCCAGTGTCGGGCTAAAATGATATTCAGTATTGAACCGGCACACCTTGGGTTATAATACACCCAGACTAGTGACGTTAGCCATTTGTAAGCCTTCTCTGCTGAGAAAAAATAATTAGTACCATTATTGGCATTAGTTACCATTAGAGACCACTAGTCTTCTTTAAAACACCTTTAGAAAAACATGAACATCAAAAACCTATAGAATAAGTACAACACCATCAGTTAAACTGATGACACTTGATGTTTTTTTCAGTTGGACCATTCTGATGCACTTCTATGATTGGTTGCTGTTTATAGTAAAGAACTACATACAGTAAAGGACAAAGAAACAACACAAAGTATATTAATACAGTGTTTGACCACGAGTCACCAGAACAGCTTCAGCACCACTCTGTATAGATTCTAAGTATCTGAAACTGTACTGAAGAAACGAAACATAATTATTCCAAAATGTCATTTTTCTGCACACATTTATGCAGATTTTTTCTTTAGATTGCCACCGGCCTGTAGCCGGAGTCTGTTAGATTCAGTAGAACTGTCGACGCCAGTTTTCTCATCAAGTCTGTAACAGACTGTTTTACAATTTGTAATTTGATTTGTGGAGCTTAACCACAAGTCAGGAAATGAATGGAAACGCTATGGAATGTGTCAAGTCTCACAGCTCCTCTCTTATAACCCATAACTCACAAGGTGACACCATAGCGGGTGTCAATTTTCAATGTAGCACTGTGGTGGCAGCAAGGGTGGGTGGTGTGATAAAATGAGCTCATGTGAGAATTGCCCCGTTCCCCCTTTCGACAATTATTTTTTCCATCCTCCCAGTGGATGCTCAGTCAAAATCCATAACTCCCCCGTGTGTTCCTCAGCGCTCAGCCTGGCAGAGGAGAACATTTTCCAGAGGAGAGGAGTGCCTGGCATCCCACCGCGAGCTCTCAGGACGGATTCGTGTTTTGATTATTCAATCAGCCTTCGTGCAGCTTTGGTCTGGAGAAAAAACCCTGTAATTTGCAAAGACACTTTCCTCTCGACCGCTCCAACATCCCTGTATCCGTTACATCGAATGTCCCCGGTGAGACTGCTTGCATAATGAGCCGAATTTGAAGCATTTGGCCTTGACTCTGATGGTTTCTTTTGAGCTATGGATCGCCGTGGTGAGGGAAGGTGATAGGATCAGTCAGCTTGAAGCCTGCGATGTGTTCCTCCTAGTGGATGAACAGCAGGGTGAGCTTGAAGGCACAAGAACTTCTCATGCAAGTCCACTCCAAAGCAACTTCACCGTGTATCACGAAATACGACTACTCAAATCTCTTAACTGTTGGAAGAGTGTATTTGTAACAGGGCCGGCGTCAGAGCAGATCTACCTGGCGGGCATCTAACTGACTATGGGAGGGGGCATTACTGATCGTGAACTATATTCATATACACTAGTGACACTAGTGTGTGTGTGTGTGGGGGGGGCATGGCGACTTGCATAAAACCTACTTTGTTTTCCTTCCTTCCTTCATTCATTCATTCCTTTATTTCTAAAATCATTAATTCCTTCATTAATTTCTTCATTCGTTTGATCCTTCACTCCTTCATTCATTTCTTCATGCATTCCTAAAGTCCTTCACTCCTACCTTACCTGAGCTGCTAGTCCTTAACCAGGGTCAGGAGGAACACTGTTGTCTATTCCACAGAGTGAAAGATAAAGAAACCCCCTGGACAAGTTGCCTGTCCATTACAGGACAGGAGTTAAAATTTACAATTTGCCAAATGTAATCTAAAACCGGTGTTTGTTTTCCTACTTGCTTGCTATTTGCTGCTCTTTCACTCGGCACGCCGCCGCTCGGCCACTCTCCGGACCCCCTTCCCTCTGTGGGTTTTCCCCACCCACTTGTGTACGGAGACTATCCTGAAAGTTCTCCCAAGTACAAAGATCTTGTTTTTCTTTGTTTGTTTCTCAGACCTTTTGCATGTAATGCCAACTCCCAGTAGTGGTTATTACTATTACATGTTGTTTAACTTTATACTATTTATACCGTTTATACTGTTTAAAATGTATATACTTTTCTATACAGTTTACACTCATACTACACTCTGGACTCTCAGTTAGCACCTACACTTTACTGTAACTCTGTTTACTGCCAGTGCAGGCACCCTAATGACTTGTCACTGTTATTGTTCTACACTTGTTCATTTTGTTTTTTCTATGCTGCTAACTGTCATGTGCAATAAGAAAATGATTCCAATGCAACATCATATGCTCATGTGCAATAATATAGGTATATATAGTGCAATATTTCATTCTGGTAAACTAAGATTCACATCCCACTCACATTGCCGTTACACCGCTACATTGTCTATGTATTGTGGTTTTTCTGTCATCCCTGGTACTCTGTTCAAAGCTATAACTGCCTCCCGTGCAGCAATCATACATATAGTGCAATAAGCATCACTCCAGAAGGTTTCCATAATGTCCACACTTGCTGTCTATTTGTTGTTTGTCTGTGTGCTGTAACCTGCACTCTGTTGAATGTTGCATGTTGCACTGTGGTCCATGGAGAAACATTATCTCATCTCACTATGTACGTATACACAGCTGCTGATGACAAGGGTAACTTTGAACCCTTGAACCCCTTGAACCCTTAAATTACAATATCTTTAGTTCTACATGGAATAGGAACACCAAGCAAAGCTCTGACACCTTGAACATCAGTACAAACCGGGGGAACTTCCATATGAGGAGTTGTTTTTTTCAGTACTATTTGTTGCACCTCTGGCACGGATTCATGCCACTTGTGTTCTTGTGGTTAAGCCTGTACACCTTCATGTTTCAACACCCCTCTTACTCAGCACATGGCGTGAAGTGAAGGCTTTCCACTCCCATAAGCATTTTGCATGAGCCGGATCTATATTCCACTTGCATTTCCCCAGAGATAAAACTCTTCCTTTTTACTTCACTCCGAGATGCCCTCGAATCGCGTCTAGCGGCTTCGTAATTAGTTTTATTATATAAGGATCATAATAAGATTGCCCATGCATGAGCTTTACTTTTACGTAATATGGAGAAATAAGAGGGGAAAAGTAGTGCAGAAATAGAGACCGAAAGAAGAAGCGATGCTCAGAGCGAGATCTGGGAAAGGAAGACCAATTTCTGATAAGTGCTAACTAGAAACTGTGTTGATCTACGCAGCTGATTACAAAGAATAGGAGTCTTCTGGACTTTTTTTGTGCAGGAAGAGAATGGGATGACAGCAGGCCCATTTCCCACAAAAGCCCAGCAGAACCGATGCTCTCGGGGAAAGAAGAAACCTTCTTTCAGGAAGCTTTAATCAATGAAAACCAAGGTGGCCATTATCTGCTTGGGGAGCCTTTGAACTGCGCATCTTTGAAATGGAAGCACGGCGTCGGCAGAATCGTCTCTCAGACGATGCTATAATTAATTTACTGCAGTGACACAATGGTAGCGAAAAGAGGCATTGAATGTTTGGTGAGAAAATGACGCAGCCTAATTAGGCTTTGTTTTCTTGTAAGAAGTTCGTATTTCAGTCACAGCAGATCTGTGAAGTTATCCTCTTTAGGCAAACCAGTCAGATGAGCTTCAGTACAGAGGTTGTGAAAATCTGGCTTGTTTCTTCATAATTTCTGGGATTTTTGATGTATTGATCTGTGTTTAGACACTTCTAATGATGCCCTCTGGTTATCCCGATGCTCCAAGGTTGCCGGCAACTTCAGAGAGCGAGAGAGAGCACAGAGATGTGAACAGTGTTCAGTTCAGCTTGCAGCATTATTGTGGTCAAAAGGGAAAACCATTATTAATACATTAATACATTATACCATTATTAAACCATTATTGTGGGGACACAATGGTCTTATTGTTTCCCAAACTGGGAGGAACCTTTGAGAAATAATAAAGGACCACTGTTTGAAATCCCACCCCCCTATTTTAGCCTCTACATGACATCAGTGGACCTGCCATGCCAGTGAGTGTGTATCTGCACAATGTACGCTGGTTAATGTTCTGACAGAACATAGACGAACATGTGCAAAATTGTTTTGAAGCAAAGAGGCTAAGGGGTGCAATGCTATGCCACCAAATGCTGTATAACATGACAAATAACATATAAAAGGCTAGTATTCGGCCTGGAACGCCCCAATAAAAGGGGTCTTGTGTGCTCAAGGACTGCCTGACACAGATTTCAACATTCCAGTGAGAATATTTCTAAAATTCATTAGTCACCGTGTCAATCACAGCCATTGCTTTGCTACCCCGTTGGCAAACTGGCGGAGTGCCCGGCTGTCAGCCGCTCATGACTGATCTTTTGAAATCCGACCACACTTACTCTTGCCCGCATTGTGAATGGATCCGCCACTAACATGAACTCTCCCGGGCTTTATTCCATAATCCGAACCTCCGATTCTGACAGGCAGTGCCTGTACTGTCACCACAGTGTTATGGATAACTCCTGTTGGAGCGTGTATCATGACGGCAAAGGCGGCTCACTAAGGCTGTGGAATACAGGAGGTATGTAGTAATGCAGGCAACAACATAAAGAGACATTGATATGAATCACAAAGAATCTCCTCACTGCATCTTCCACTCCCTCCCAGAAGTGTTAGGCTGAAAATGATGAAAGCAAGACGTGAGAAACTGAAGTCAACTCTAGCGCCTCTTTCTTCCTTCATCTCTCTTTAAAAGGTTGTTTTTACGTCAGGTACCCGGGTCTACAGATACAGCTCCCAATCCCATAAATAGGCTGTTCTGTTTGTCTCCGGGCTATTCTGGTAGCAGGGCTCCGATTTCAGGCATTCATCTAATTTGTCTGCCTTTAAATATTCCCCCCCACTGTGTTTAGGTCCCGCACCTCTCCACCATCTCTCCATTCTCACTCATCAGGCTCCGTGCTCCCGGAAACCTGCTACGCTCGTTGAAGCAGCATCCTTCGTTGGGCTTAATTGCAGTTTGCCCGAACATAAAAAGCCTTCTTGAAAAAAAACTGCTCTTTAAAGTACATATTTGCAGGCAAATTAAATTTCACGGTTTCCAGGAAAGCGGTCATGAATGCTCTGGGTTTCCTCAGAGTCATTCATTAGAGTGCCATCTCGCTGTCTATTTACTTTTGTCCCTCTCAGAGGAAACGAGAAGCAGAGAGAAAGAGAAATATGCATCGTTTCTCATGGCCACTCTCTGACCTTTAAGAGACTGTGACTTGTACTTACCTGTAAAGTGGACTTTGAACACAGTCTAATAATTAGGCTACTCTTCCTGATTTTGGTGACCTAACAGACTCATTAGCAATTTTCATTAGGAGTTTTATTCGTTCTCCGGTTGGAGGTAGAACTTTAATTGGGCCGAAATTTTGACCTGAAATCAAACACAGCCTGTGAATTTTCTGCCTGACTCAACACAAAGTGCATCACATTTTGTTCTAAATTTGACCTAAGCTAGACAAAGTTCTGTCCAAATCCCACTTGACTTGAAACCTGAAATGGCTTATAAAACCTGGACAGTGACAGTGCTGGGATAGCATCAAAGCTTAAATAAAACAGAATTTGCTTTAACTTAACAAATTGGGTATACATTTCTGAGTTGGGGTGGAGCAAAATTAATCATGTTTAAAAAGGAAGTTTGTCAAACCTTCAAGAAGTTTAAAGAGCCTTCACAGAAAATCATGTGGTGGTTCCAACTCACAGTTCTCTTTTTCAAATGTAGTTCTTCAAAGAAAGGAGTTTTCCATGGTGGAGTCACAGTCCTTCCCTGAAAAGGGCTGGCATGGCTTCAGGTCTTACTAATGTTTGAAAAAAGGGACCAGATGATTAAATGATTGGAATCAGATGGGGTTCTACTTCACTAGAATGAAAATCTGCCGCTATAGAACCTCATAGGCCCCTCGGGGGTAAGACTTGTGACCCCTGTTGTTCAAAGAACTTTTCGGGGACACTTTTCTCTCAGGCGGAATCTGGGTTAGGTTCAAAGTTTCAGGCCTGATCAAAGCTCTAGAAGAAGCAGGAGTGAGAGAGTGGGAGAAACAAAGTCACAGAAGAAACAAGAAAGTTGAACTTGGATAGGAGAGATGTAGCTAATTGGTGGACGAGAGAGAAGGAAAGCAGAAGGACATGCAGAGAGTAGAAAAGATGACAAGTTCCAGAGAGTGGGGCGGTTTTGACGATAGGCCAGCAAACCCACGCCTGGAGTGACTGTGTCCTGGCCTGCCCCACTGCAGCCCGCAGCGTGTGGCTCTGGGCCTCGATGGCCTCTGGTGTCTACTGGAGCCTCTTGGATCCTTCACACAGCATGCCCAGCTCAGAGGCCTCAGATCCAGTTTTCTCACACGTGAAGATGAGGTCCTCTCACTGCCAAGCGCTAAGAAGATTAGAACCCTCTGCTGGCAGCTGGCGCAGTCCTACTGAGACCCAGTAAGCTCAAAAGGAGCGACGTCCACTGCAGCTGAACCAGACGAGTCCTCAGTCGATGCATTTCAGAAGCCCACAGTATTTAAAGCATCTTGATTATGTGAAATACATCTTCATTCTTATAACTAATCACCAAGCAAAGCCTGATCCATCTAACATTGGATATTTCTTTACCGAAGAATGTCAAGCTGATCAAGAGAATCTGATGGCCAGATCTTATTCAGCCTCTTTTTAATTTTAAGTCTCTGTTGCATAATAAGTGAGATGATTTATGTAGTGAAGGCGCATGGATTTAGCGTCACATGCATTCAAAATAAAATAAGGCCGGCAGGGGATAAATCCAGATGAAATATGAGTGACAGACATTGCCGTTTGGCCTATAAAGGAAAATCCCAGCGATAACGAACAGCTGTCCCATGTCATAGGGTGGAAATGTGGCTTTGACCTGCTGAAAAGATGGATTTTGATTGGGTTCCGGCCTCCCCAGATTACACGTCCCTCTCCTGCCCTCCCTTCACAACATCTGCCGGACTTACCTCATTTCATTTCTCTTATTAAGCATGTCGATCACAGACGAGCACTACTGTTAGGAAGACGAATGTTTGGCCTTGACGGGGACAGCTAGTCAAAAAGGACACAGAATTGCTGGATGCTATTGGATGCTGGTCTTACAAGCCACTGACCCAGCTTTGTTTCTCCACAGATACCAATGAGTCAGACACTCTCCAGGTGAAGGCCAGTGTCTGTCGATGTCTATGAGTCACATAAAATTGATGTGCAGAAATTTTTTACAAGGAGTAGTGGTGAGCAGTGGTGGTAATAATAATAATAATAATAATAATAATAATAATAATAATAATAATAATAATAATAATAATAATAAATTATTTTAAATTATTCAAAAGCAAATTTTTATACTTACACTTTTTTCTCACCATTTCCCGTCTGAATACAAGTTGAACACTTTACAAAATATTATACTTTATTTAAAATGAATACTTTGTGTTGAGATTTTTCTGTTTTATAAATAAATTAGGCATGAACACACATGAGCATCTTCATGATTTCTATTTTCAAATCATCAAAGCATTTAATCATGAGCTCTTGGGGCAAAGGTAATAAATGCCCATACCATCAGGTTTGTCTCTTAATGGAGAATTTGGAGGCAGTGCTCAGCAGTTTTTAGAGAACTGCTAATTTCAGTTGCATTTGTAAATTTTACCAGCTATACTTGTTATTCAGTCCACAGTGTTCCGCGGTTGAAAACATTATTATGTGTTGTAAATAACCCAGATGTCCCAGAGTTGTGTGTTCCTGAGTTTCAGACTGGTGGTAGGTGTGATGGATGGGGCGGCTGAAATGATGCACAGTGTTATGAAGAATTGGGCCGGGTTGGAGAATAGGACAGATGCTGAACGGTTTTGGCCGTTTGTAAATCACGAAGCCGTTAGCCATTCGTACACTTCATTACAATGGCTGCTGAGCGATGGTGCGTTTGGGAGTGGGGGGGGCGGGGGGGGGGTGGGGTGGAATGGGGCTTTTGTAATCTTCCAGGCCATCGGAACACATCTACCCAGGCCTCTGCGCTGCCGCGGTGCTCTGGGAATTGGCCGATGCGGAATCAGCCGTCCTGGGTCACCTTTGGAGGCTTCACCTACGCTGTGACAGCAAGATTGCCTTTTTTTTGGCGATCCACCGCCCCCGAGCACGAGGGGACATTAATCAGGAAGGGTGACCAAGTGTTCGCTTGTGTGTATGTATATACGACTGTATGTGTGTATGTGTGTGTGTGTGTGTGTTGGATTATTTACACCACGCCGGTTCTCATTCCTCCTGTGGACGTGTTTATTTTGTCCTCCGCCCCAGTTCTGCTTCCTGCAGGAGATTCTTCCACAGGTACATTAATACAGAGCGAAACAAAGCTCCCCCAACTCGCTGTGGCTGATCAGCCCACTGGCCTTGGGATCAGTATTGGCGGCAGATTGGCACGTTCCACTGATACCACCAGTGATACCAATGCCAGGGGAGGTCTGAGGGCCCTGGAGTAGGAAAATGAAAGACTTTTCAAGGAGAAGTTCCACTGGCCTGTGGTTAGCAGCAACCTACACAAACTAATGGGCTCCTTCTGTTGCCCCTCCTACCTGAACTTCATTTGCTGTTTAGTTCATTTAAGCGAGTGGTTCGGCCAAAAATCCCATTTATACAATTTTACGCAAATGAAGACAGTGTACTAGAGCCATGAGGCTAAAAGTAACGGAAGCTTCCCTTTAACAGGATCAAGGTCAGTCGCATTTGTCCTTTTATGCAAAATCTCAAGTCTATTTGGCAACTTGATTGTTGATGGTTTTGCCAAAAATTACACAATTTTATCCAAACAAAAACAACAGTGAGCCAAGACCTGTTTAACATCTGCAGTTTTAGTTTTGTGCAAGAGCTGTGATGGTAAAAGTAATAGAATCTTCCCTTGAAGCGGTCGGTCACATCTCTCCTGTTTTAACTAAATGACAGAAACTGGTCTATTTGGTTTAGGCTTGCAGTTAGCACAGTGCTAATTGGTGGCCATAAGCTTCCATTACTTAGCTACATTAGCCTGTAACTTCTTTACAAGCTGAGGAAAGAAACAGGTCATGGCTGACTCCAGTCTGGATTTATAGTGAATATTGTAGACCTACCATCAGGAGAATTATGTCCTATCATGCATTGTGGTTCTCGTAACTGAGCAGCGCAGAATAACATTAGCTAACTTAAATAGCAACAGCTGAAACATTGAAAACTTGACCCCCTGATGAAACACACTAGAGGCTAATATATATGCTTGTGTGTCCTTTTGGGATGGAGCTTGTAATTGTATTAATAAATATTTAATTTTCTAAGGCAGTCATTAGTGGTTTAGTAGTAGTTCAGTTGCTTCCTTCACTTTGTGTGACACACACAGCACCCACAACTCAAAACACTTTTCCACATCCATAAGGGTATATATGAATGAATAAAGAAAGAAAGAAAGAAAAAAATGGAAAGGCAACATCTGGGCTTCCTGTTGCCAAATATTCCTCGGGTTCCACCCACACGTTCCGGACAGAAGGTGAAGAGTCAGTATCTTATTTATTTGAGTTACTAATTCTCTCATGCTTGTTACATTTAGAACATATCTTTCATGTCTCCCAGAACAGAGCCGCAGGCCTCCATGGAGACTCTCAGCGTGTTTTTTGCGAACGTCTCTCAGTTTAGTTAACTGTGTTTAGAGTCTCGCTGATTCTGTATCATAACTGAGTTAATTTGCACAAGTTGAGACGAGTGCAGGCATCTGTGTTCTTTGCTGGAGTTAATCGCTGTCTTCCTGTTAGAACACAATCGCTATCATTCATTACCGCTGACAAGCCAGGGGTTTGATGTCATAATTATTCCTAGAACGCTTTTGAAAGCATTTAGGCCTCCTACCGTGATTCTCTTAATGGAGGCTTAGCTAATAGGGCTGGAGTGTTCAGGTTTCTGTGAACAGGCGAAGGTTTTCAGAAAATCACACTACTTCATTACAGCTTTTATTCTCACCTCACAAACGACAAAATTCACTACGTGCTGTATTGTAGCATGATAACATTATCACATATTAGAATACCCCACCACATTTTATGCTTATAGCTCAGTATACTTCATGGATTTCATTTTTGATCTCAGAGGAAATTAGTTCTCTGCATTTAACCCACACACCTGAGTGAAGGGGTAAGGCTGCCGGCAATTGCGCCTGGGGAGCAGTGTGTGGGAATGGTACCTTGTTACTCTAAATGGTATATAAGGAGATCATCTCAAACTGACTAGCTGTGCCACCTTCATCTTCAACAACTTCAACCAAACACATTCTACACATTTCTAGCCCACTCTTCTTCCTAGAATTGGTGTGATTAAGTCAGGCATGAACCATTTCATGCATCTCAGAATCTTAATGTAAGGACATTCGCTAGGCTACACCTGTACTTGACCTTCAGATCAGTTCTGTTACAATGCAGAATACATGGTTCCACCGATTAGAGCAGGTCATCTACACCTTGAAGCTGCAAAGCATCCCCAGACCATGGCACTACCACCGCCATGCTTCACTGTTAGTATGATATTCTTGTTGTGGAATGCTGTGGTGACTTCATGTTAGATGTAATTGGACCCCTATCTTCCAAAAACATTGCCTTCATCAGTCCACGGAACATTATTTCATAGACTTCGAGGTGTTTCCCTGTCAACATTAAATGAGCCTTTATGTTACCTTTGATTAACAGCGGTCTTCACCTTGGACTTCTGCCATGGATACTTTTGGGCCCTGATGTAAAAACTGACAAAAGAACCTATACAAGTAGTGGTGGTGGATATAGTAATAATATGCTCTGTGAAATAATATGTTTTGTGAAATGTTTTGTATTGAATGAAAAGTATTGTGATTCAGCATCTTATACACTGCAGTAAATCAAATTAAACAGCGCTAATTACACTCTTTTATAATGAAACATGCAGATGTTCAGTGCTCTTTCAATTCTTTCACTAAACACTCAGAAAAACATATTTTAAAAACATGTATTGTAATTTATCACTGGGAAGTCATATTGCCAAACTTTATTTTTAAGTTCTCCATATAACAGGATGTACAAGGCAAAAACCCTTTAGGCACCCTTATGTTTACGAGCATACAAAGGATTTAAGAGTGTAGAAGATACACTTCGAGATTCCACACATATATTTGTCGCCTTTTCTGATCCGTCCCACACCAGAGAACTAAATGCACATAATTACTAGGGAGCCAACCTGACAAACTTAGACGTTACTGTGCAAAAACATCCTGCTGTTTTTAGAGCTTTCAAGTCTAAGGTGTCTGCTGGAGAAAAAAAAAACTGCTTGAAGCCAAAAAAAACCTTTAAAGGCCGGTTTCCTTGATCACCAGCTGAGTCTTCCTTTCACAATGCCCAGGCTGAATAATGAGGGCACATCCAATCAGTGTTTTAATAGCCATCAGAAAATGTGGAAATCACAATGTGAAAGTCTGCCAGTTAGGACGTGTCTGACCTTTTCAGGGCTACTGCCTCATGCTGTGAACTTTTCAATCTGGGTTTGAGTGATTTCTCTCTGGGACAGGCTAAAGGACCCTGAAAATTAATTACAGCAAAATCAATTATTGCTTTCTGTCCCATCCCCCCAAGTTAACTTGAAGATCAGCTGTACAGCAGCAAACAAAATTGCTGCAATTTGGGTCTGATCTTAGAATTTGACATAATTAGGGGTTCCTTCATACCTCAGGACTGAGCTTATTACTTATGCAGGACTTGATTTTCAGTGAAACACCATATCTTTCAAACATAGATCATGGAAATAAACAATCGTTAATATACAGTATTATGCATTCAGATAATGGCTACTTTACTAGACCCACCTATGTTAATTAGGCCCACCGACCTTCATTGGGTCTGTCTACCTTGAATTTATACTCAGTGTCCAGTTTTCCTTGGCCTTTGTTTACTCTGTCTAACAGAAGTAAGGGCCCTCACGTGACCAGTATTGAGTCCAATGACAAAGTATTTGTCCCACTCTTCTTTGCAGAATTGCTTTACTTCAGTGACATTAGTGGGCTTCTGACTACTAAGGTCCAGTCACAGCATCCCTGTGGGGTTCAAGTCAGGACATTCACTAGACCTGAACTTCTTTTGGGCTATTCTGAGGTGGGCTCTGCTGAATAACAAACATGCACTTGAGCTTCAGATAATGGATTAATGACAGACTACCACCCTACAACCATGTTTTAAAGGTCCACGTTTGACTCATCAATTCACAAAGCTCTTCAAAAAGGTGTGAGAGTCATCGTGAAGAAACATTTTTTTCATGGATGCCGACCTGAAGTGAATGAAGCCAGCAGAGACTTAAATGTTTGTCTCATTCTTCTCAGATGAGTTGTTGCTGCACTTTTGGAAGAATTTTAGTAGGTCAGCTACTTCTGGGAAGATTCACCACTTTTCCAGTTGAAAATAGAGGCTTTGTAGCACTCCAGACTTTTTCATTTCCTTCAGAATTTCACCTCAGCACAGTACAGTGTGAGAGCTTTTAGCCTATTTCCCACCGTTGTTTCTGCTCAGTGTGAATTAGTCATCCTATGACCCTTTGTCAGTGGTTAGTTTCTGTGTGAAATAAGTGATTTTGCCCTGAAAATGATCCTGTCTGATGATTCCAAGTTCTCAGAGCATTTGATCAAGCTTACCATCTCCTGATTAAAAGAAATGAGGACGACTTTCAAAGCATGGGGGTCCTAGACAGGGCTGTAAATCTCTGAACTGCTCAGAGCTGACCGTTTTTCTTTTGATTCTGTGATGAAGTGCCTCACTGTTTCTTTTTTGTTTCACATAAGCTGACTTAAAATGATTTGTCAAGAATATTTCTCCCACTGACCACAGAAGAGGAAGAATCGTGGGATGTAAATTACCTACTGTTGTGAGCAAGGTTTAAAGAACATGTGCAAATGTTATATCCGATTCACAGTGTTCACAGGAAGGCCTTCACTCTTTGAAAAAAATGTCTCATGAATAAGAGCATACTCACACTAGGCACAACGGCCCAGTCGCCTGCTGGTAAGTGCACACATTGTGGACCTGAGCATTTTTATGTTCTCAAATTCCTCTCATCTAGTGAGCTGCCAGATTTGCAGAGCACATTTTGTACCTTCATATACTGAACTTGCAGTGGTTTTAGCTCCTCACCACATTGGTCAGTGGTTCTTTGGGCCACGAGTGTAAAGATAGTCTACAATTTTACCAAGTATCAGAGATTTAACCAGTTCTCTCGTCTGACCAAACTTCCAGCAGACACTGCACCTCTTTTGATCAAAGTCGCTGCCATCTTTCTTAAATGGTACGGTCCATTTCCTTACTTGAGCATAGTCACCGGGTCCAAATGAACTGTGCCAAAGTCCACCTTCTCATGGCTGTGGCACAGTATGGTGCAATCACACCAGTCAAACGAACTGGATTTTCAGGCCATTCCCCAGCAAGGTACGGATCACCTAGTATGAGTACACCCTAAGACTCTGTTGAAAGTCAGCAGAATCCTTCAGTGGGTGGTTTTTAAAAGGTCTACCAGTGGCTGAATGTTCTTGCTCATGCGCCAGTGTTCCACACTAAAGTCTGGCAATCTGTTACTCTGTATTGTCCTTGTATTCACCCCAGTTGCTCCCTCTGACTTCAGAACAACTAAACATCTCATCAGTGAGATGATGTTCACCTCGATGATGCTGTCACTCATTTGACTTTGACATTCAGTGGGATGATTATGTTTGCTGTGCAACAGCACAAGCTATGGTTGCTGTGGTTTCAGTGCCATAGTAGCTGTGAATGAAAAATGGACAAAAAAAAAAAATTAAAGATGGTGCAGCTTGGCGACACCATTTTCCGGTATTGCTTTGTCAGGTGTCTCAACAGTTGCTCAACAAAATATTTTTTTGCCCGTCAAAGATATGAGTGTGTTTTTCTATGTTGAGTGTGTTGTGCACAGAGCTCGCTCCGTTCATCACTCGGTCCATAAGCTGTTCAGATGAAGCCCAAGTTTAGTGTGATTTAGTTATTGACCAACTGTCAGATGTAAAAAAAAGTATTCATACAAAGCTGTAATCTAGTCAGCAGTTAGATGCATTAGAATGTTTCTGGCTGAATGTTCCAAAACACACTGGTGTGACGGTTTGCTTTAATGAAAAGTGGTCAGTAGCGCAACCATGTGACGCTACACGCTGAAGGGTTAATGTAACTTCAGCCATGCTACACTCTAAAAAGAAGGGATTCTTCAGGGGTTCTTTTCTTAAAAACAACAGCTTATTGTACAGTTATTTAAATGTGAAATGCTACGAAGATCTCTGGGCTTTCTTCTATGGTACATCGTCAAAACTGGCAACTTTTTTGTTTAAAACTTAAAGCTGCAAGTGTGACTACTCTTCTAAAAAAGTTCTCTCAAAGAACTCTTTCTCAGGTGGCCACCTGGCAGCGCATGTAGTTTGTCAACATACTCATCTCACCTTCTTCGCACCTTTTCTTCTCACTAATCTCTCTCTCCAAATGGCCTACTGAGAGGTTGCTGTTGTGTTCGTTCTGCACAATGGACAGAAGACTCGAGGCGAGATGAGCAAGAGATGTCCTTCTGCTTATTCCTGCCTGGCAGCTTGTCTTTTAATTAAAGCTCCGTCTCACTGACTGAACCGGACATCGCGTTGGAGCCGGAACACCTACACAAACTCATACACACACACACATATATCCGCACTGGCTCGGTTCGCTATCAGCCTAATTGGCTCAACCACTTTCAGAGAAAGTCACTTTGCTTCACTTCGCTCAGGGAGGAGCTGGGCTGTGTTTGTTTCTGTTATCCTCAGCCCCTCCCCCCTCTTCCTCCTTCATCTCCCTCTCTCTCCAACTCTCAGTTTGTCTCTTAAACTCTTTCTTTCTCTCTCTCTCTCTCTCTCTCTCTCTCTTTCTCTCTCTGTAACAAAACCATCTCGTAGCTGGGGGCTGCATATCTCTGCTGCTGTCTGTGATTCACATTATTCTTTCTTGTGCCTGACAAGGGAGTGTATGTGGCTTTTGTAGATATTTATATGCAACCGCAGAGTCGGGAAATCATCCACAGCCCTATAACTCTGCAGCTGTTTAAAGATTGCGACGATTTCTGCCGCGATGCCGTTACTTCTGCATCTTGCTGTTTCTCTTTGGGTGCCTGTCACACCATGTAGAAGGCTATTCAATTCAAATGCATAATTGAAGGATTTTTAATATGAGTTTGTTTGTGCTTAAACCAGACTGGAAGAATTTAAGCAGGAGCTCTGGTATGTGGTGGTGTTGGTGCTGGTCATGCGTGTCTCGGCCGTTGTCCGTATGGTGGGGAGGTCAGGGGTGTGCGTACAGCTCTACGTCTCGGCCGCTGTTCATTAGGGGGTGGGGTTACATGCACATCTCGGCTTTTTTCTGGGAAACATTGTACAGGTATTTAAATGTGAAATATAATGGCATAATGGTTCTGGTATAATGGTCCTGGCTCCCAGGCCTTTCGGTAATAGTAAACCTAATTTATTCACAGCAAGATAAGTGTACAACTGTTTCCACCTGCTTCTTGAATAGACTGTACTGATTGCAAAAGCCCCTTATGAACAGAAGAATGAATCTGCGCAAAGCAGTAGATTGAGGCACTTCAGCATTCATACAACATAATGGCATGTGGTCATTTGTGTCCTTGACCACCTCCAAAGGTAGTTTGACTGACCAAAACTGAGGCCAGCATCACATATCGATGTCCTGATATGTATCAATAACAGTGGAATTGACAGCTTTTGTAAATGTGTTTGTTCTTCACTCCAGTCCTAAGCGTTGTATTTTTCAGTCCTACAGTGTCTTTTCTCGCTGAGGCCATAGCTTTGAAGGACTTGTGTGTTACAAGCAATGGATCTTTCCAAAGGCATTGGCAATGAAGTTCTAATTTCTCCAAATCAAAGAGACACTCTAAACACTCACGGCTGAAGCTCTGCTGCAGGGCTATCTGTGTGAAGGAGATGGACGCCAAGCATTAATAGGAGTTAATGAACCAGAAGCAAAAAACTGATCATATGGATCACAAAGTTGCTTATAGTCACGCAAGTTGCGTCTCTGAGATGACTCCTTACACTTGTACTGAGACAAGGACCGAAATATGTTGCTGGCTCTGAAGATGTACAGTACTGTGCAAAAAGTCTTAGGCAACATTGAAAATAATATTTAAAAACTGTTTAACTGTTTAAATGAGCAATGTTTTGTTACATTAATATTACTAAATATACTAAATAAAACTAAAAAGAAAAATACAAATATCATTACATAGTAAACAGTGATTCAATATACAGTATATCAAAGTGTTCCTTATTCTGTCATAATGTGTTCCCAGTATTACTTGTAGTTTCCATCAGAAATCTTGTTTGACTCAATCAGTCCTTCATTAAATTAAATCAGTAGCTGCTTCACAAATCCAAACGAGGAGAAATCTGGAAACTTTTAATGCTTTCTTGTTTTTTTTGCATTTATTCTAATGTTCACTTTATTAAAGATTATATTATCTTGATCACGTGGAGAAAAGAGGCTTTAACCTATTTGCATAGTTCTGTATGTTTGTACATATGTGTGTGTATTATCAGCCATTATCACTACTCTGATGGGGAAATGCAGTACACCTCCTACCTCTGTGGAAAGCAGGGGATTGTTTGCAAATGAGATCCATTGTAAAACAACCAATTCTCCCATGCTTTTCAACCTAATTTCTGCCACACGTGTAGCATCTGATTGACTGTCAGTGGTAATCAACAGGGTGCCACAGATGTGATTTTTTTGAAAAAGGCTGGAGTATTCCTTTCAAAGACTAAAGGCAAGTCTCCAAAGCAACTCTAACAAACTCACACACTCAGCACTTGCTCCAGTAATTACAATTGTCGACAGCCTACCAATAAATGCTACAAGTCCTTACACTGCAATAACTTAGCTCGAGAGGAAAAAAGAACGTTATTGCGTTTCTCTCTTTTGGGAGTTCCTTCGAGCGTCTGTTCACTCCCGGCGCCTGTGGGGAGCCGCGAGTTTTGCAGTTCAAAGCGTTGTTGTCCGACTGTATCATCCGAACATGCAGCTGGCCTGCCAGATAAAGTCCAAACGCGCAGTGGGAAGCACACGACCTATTTTTAGAAACACCTGGTCGCCCCGTGTCTGGAACGGGTGCTGCATCAGCCTGCGTCAGTTTAGCATCATTGGCCTACTTTGGTGTTGCCGTTTTTAAACATAAAGTTGGGCAAAAAGTCAAATTTGCCTGCTCCCCCCGCCATTAGAAGCCCAAATTAAAAATGGCATAGCATAGCAGTCAAGATTACATGGCTAATAACATTAGTAGCAGACAACACAGCATAGCATAGCTACTATCAGTATTAGCATACAATAAAGTATAGTCAATATCAGTATTAGCAGCCAGCAAAGCTTAATCAAAAGCTTACAGCATTAGCAGACAACAGATAACATAGCATTGCTGAAACAATATTAACAGACAACTAAAAACAACAATACTAGCAGACAACACACCTTAGTTTAATCACCATTAGCAGACAACAAAGAACATTTAAAATATGCAAGTATGTTTTGCTCCATTTACCTCAGTGCTAACAAACAATCGTGACTGCAGCTCAGGCTACCAGTAGGAACTGGGCAATTCCGACTTCCATGTTCAAATGAAAAGCACCAACAGTATTAGCACACAACACAGCATAGATAAAGCTGTATTAGTATATAACATTCATTCATTCATCTTCCATAGCCGCTTAACCCTCACTAGGGTCATGGGTACCCAGAGCCTATCCCGGGGCCAATGGGCACGAGGCAGGTTGACCTGGGCAAGCTGCCAGCCCACCACAGGGCATCCACACACACACACACACACACACACACACACACACATTTCACTCACACACTCATACCTACAGTCCATTTAGAATCCCCAATTCACCTGATGTGCACGTCGTTGGTCTGTGGGAGAATCCGGAGTCCCCGGAGGAAACCCACGCCACCATGAGGAGAACATGCAAACTCAACATACACACAAGGCCAGGACCCCCAACCCTTTACACACAGAGCAGTGGTGTAGAGACTAATGTGTGCAGATGTTTATCATAGCGTCCTTGAATGAACTCTGAGGTCAGTGCAGTGATACAAACATGTCTGTGCAAAGACATCACAAAAGGCTTTCACACTGGCAATCTCCGTTCCAGTTCATCCCAAAGGTGCTGGATGGGGTTGAGGTCAGGGCTCTGTGTGGCCAGTCAAGTTCTT
>JBBIGA010125598.1:0-24345 GCA_037576975.1 Alestes dentex | reverse complement strand
CACAATGTTGGAAATGTTGGCATTAATAAATGCATAAGATTTCCTTATTATTTCCTTATTCCTTATTTTTCTTTTTCAGTCACATATATCGTGATATATCGTTGATTAAATTTCTTCCAATATATTGAATATCGTAGATATCGCGAATCGTGATATTATCATTATCGTGGGCGACATATCGCCACAGCATTGAATTGTGAGTTACCTGTATCGTCCCACCCCTAGTCAGGACCTTTGAACCCCACTCATTTTGCTTCTAATCCAAACAATAATGAATACAATAATAAATCACACTAAAAATGCTGCCCTTCTTATCTTTAGCAGTTTAATACATAGATCCTTAACCTTAAGGATACTTAAATAACGTTCTTATGCATTTAGCCTGTCAGCAGCAAGTTATCCTTATCTACCATCACGTGCCAGGCTCTGAGTTTCAGGAAGAAATCAAAATTATTTTTGACACCAGCATTACTTTATTTCACTTTTATATCACAAATTTATCTGAAACTTACTAAAATGATCCAAATGTTTATTAGCCTAACAGTCACTAAGATAAACCAAGAACCATGTGTCTGTACATGCACTGTATGCCACTGGCCTGTTTGGTAAATGCTATTGTGATTTAACCACAAAGTAAATTGCGATTATGCAGAAATTATTGCCCTGTGTCACTGGGTAAGAAGAATTTGCGCAAAAAGTATCACGGTGAAGGTGAAGGACCTTCTCAGGGATTCATAATCATATGAGATTCCTGTCAGACTAATGATAAGAAAAGTATGTATTTTTATTTATAGACCATATAAAACCAAAGTGCTTTAAATGAACAAGTTTGTCCCACCACCGGTACTCCAATAGCACCAGAGTCATTTACACCATTTTTCTGTTTCAGATGTGGATATCCTGTAACTAGACACTCTGCATTAAATAATTTACAAGACTTTAATCTTTGTTGTGCCATGTTCTTTAAGAATACAGCATATTGTACACAAGACATGATAAAGTGGCCCCTTATAGTGACGTGTGAACACACAGCAGCACAGCACAGCACACAGTGTGAAGAATGTGAAATTCTTTCTCTGCATTTAACCCATTCACCGAGTGAAGCAGTGGGCTGCCACCAACAAGGGGCACCCAGGGAGCACTGTGTGGGGACAGTATTGCTGAAGGGTACCTCAGTGGTGAAACAAGTAGTGTTGGCATTCAACCTTCTGATTGCAGGGACAACACTTGAACCACAAGGCCACCTGCTGCACAGTCTTTGTACTGAACTTTTGAATGTATGGCATAAAGAAAATAGCTTTCCAGACATCCAATGATTAAAATTTTTATATGTACTTTTGTTCATATAGCAGTACTTTTAAAGTAAAAGTGCACAATACACTTTTAATCGCAGAAAATCATGTGATTAATCACGAATAATTGCATTGCTTTACACAAAATTTAATAATTAATTCAAAAGCAGTGTATATATATATTAACAAAAGTGAAATAACATTTGGTTTGCAAACACTTAACAAATATGGTGCTTTTTAACAGCAGTTACACAGTTTACACAGTTGAACATTAATGTAATCAAATAAAATATAAAAACAAAACTACTTGCCACTGCCAGGGCATTAACATTTTATCTGATTTGTTCTAGTAAAACAAGTTACCCTCAGAGTCCAGAGCATGGGCGCCAAAAACATTATAGCGGGGCGGATGTGTCCTCCCCACTTTTTTCTTCCTGGACGACAACCGAAACGTAGAGCACTGCGTGCAGTCCCAACCCTCCCCCCAAAAAACAGCCAAGACGTAGAGCATTGCGCTCTTACTTTTCACGTCACTTTTCTCTCTCTCTCTCTCTCTCTCGGCTCCACACAGCATGCTTTTGCACTAGTCTCAGCCATAAATCTGATGTATTTTGCCTCTGTTATGTACAAATGACATGCAGTTTAGGTGAATATCACATCACAGAAATTTTGAATGTGTGTTTTTAATACATTCATTTATGTTTAGGAATTTAGTAATTGGAATAACAGACAACAAACTCAAGCATGGTGTTTTAGCCATATGCTGCCTCTTTTGGATGTTTTGGGATGCAAACATTAAGGCATTCCTCATTTTCATAATAAAAAGCAGTTCTGGTTAAATTGACTGATTGTAAATTAACAAAATGTTTTTACACTCTCAAAAAATGAAGTAAAATGGTTTTCTGTATCACTCAGGGAACCTTTTGTGTGCTGTCACAGTTTAATTTAGGTGTAAGATAGCATGCTTTTGGGTCAAACGTATGATTTAATCATGGAATGTGTAGTCTAATCATTAATGTGTAGTTTTGGGAAAATGGAGCATCATTCCTGAAATATATCTTAGCATGTGAGAAAACAGTAAATGTTATGTATGTAGTACCATACAGTATATGGTATCATATTAGTGAGAAACACTAATGTGAACTTATCTCAAAGTTATTGGACTGATTTCTGGGATTTTTTATAAATTACACAATGAAAGTACAATATGGAAGCACAATACAAAAAACCTGAAAAAATACCACCATTATACAATGTCACTGTTTTATTGAATCTGAACAAAAAAAAAAAATCTGAACAAAATTTTTTTTTTATTTTGGTAAATGCACTGTGACTAAAGCTGTGAACACATCTCAAATGAAATCTTTGATATGTTGCTCTTCCTTAATGTATGTATTGCCAGCATAGATGGGCATTATTTCTCAGTAGATAAGAGCTTTGCAGTCTCCTCTGGGTTTCTTAATCTTGTCATAGTTCTTGCTGATGACATCAAACAACACAGCCTAGAGTTAAAAACAGATAAATGTAATCCATAACAGTCCAGCCTTTGGACATTCAAACATCACATGTGGTAACAGAAAATGCAATATAGAATGCTGTAGACACATAATGTGAACTCACATATGTGTTCCGAATTTCCAGAACCACAATGCGAAGCTCACAGAACTGGTGATGATCCAACTCATGAACAAGCTGTCTGTAATCACCCTGCAAAAAAACAGAACGTACATATAATACTAGTAGAAAAAAATCCAACTTTTAATTATCTGATGAGAATGTTTAAAGAATAGGGCATACACACTTAAAAACAACTGTTTTATTCCTTATTTACATTACACAGCATATGCATGAAAACAGAAAGTGGATCAGACAGTATGACAGTCTGCAGCTATGCAGGCTGCATAACTAACATTAGAGTGTTTCTGCAAAATCTGTAAAAATCATATTAGTCATATTAGAATCATATCATATTAGAGTATATAGAAGACTTTATGTTTCCAAATGGCATATAATTCCACCAGGTGTTTATGCTGTATGAAAGAAAGTCTGTTGTCAAAGTTCTAACCACATGTGGCTGTTTGGAAGCCTTGGCTACAGCATCTCCCCTCTCACTGTAATACCTGAACACAAAGAAACACAGTGTTACATACAGAACAATGTCACTGCTTTAATGAAATACTGCACCATTTTCTCAGGAATAAACATTTGGTCTTCCACCTAAAACAAACTTTTTTTAAATCAGATGTCACCCAAAAGCCACACACACACTTCTGTTCATTACACACTTCTGAGATGTTATTATATAACTGTTATTATATACAACTGAAATGTCAACAGAAACACAATTAAATTTCAAACATTTTATTTTCTCACATTTACTGCAAAAATAGTTAATCAGTTCTTAAAATAATGTCTTAATGTGACAGGCAATTTTATTCAAATGCATTTTCTGTGAAATAATGCAAAAAGAACAAATAAAACCTATGTACATGTATTACAATGTATAAACAGAACATATTTTCTGTGATTGTGGAAGCAATCATGCTATTGTTCTTCTTAAGTTTTATTATTAGTGTGATCTTAGTGTAATTTTTATTTTAATCATTTTTATTACACACGTTTTTTTGACACCACTTCTTCTGCGAAGCCATTTGAAAATTTGGCGAGATTCCGACTCTGACACGTACCGTAGACCCCACCCTTATGGACTAACTAACTGCATGATCAGGCACTACATCCTAACTGTTTAAAGATTTGATTTTTGTGTTCAAGAGTGGAGGCATGAGTCGCCTTTACAGGGGAGAGAGCGTCTCTGAGCATTGTGATGTCAGCTCAATCTACCAGCTACTGTATGCACCAAGAGATAAATGTGGAGCACCAAGAGCCGCAAGATGGTAGGCTCATTAACAGCTTTTAAGACACTAAAGTATAGGTCGGTTGTGAAAAAGACCTGTGTCACGGTTTGTTGTAGTTTATATAAAAAAGGCCTGTGAACACTTGTTTAGGGCTATTAGTTAGCTAGCAAGCTGCTAGCCAGATCAGTTAGCTGATAACTTTTCTGGGTGAAAAATGTGTTCATATTGAGCTTAAAAGACAGCATAGTGTGGTAGTGGGACAGGTTTAGTTAGCCAGCCATTTTTGTGCTGAACTGAGTTTTTTTTTTATTTTCTAAGCCACTCTTGTACCCCAGTTTTCAGTCATGCCTGTCAAAAATAAGCATCTGTATGTGCTGGAGCACAATCATACTTTGCATTTTAGCATAGAAATGCATTCTAGTTTTATTTGAAACTAGATTTTGTGTTAAAATTGTAACATCGATTTCGGAAGCATGATCAAAATTCACTGTTAAGGTCCAGTTTTCCAAAGCATAAAAACACATCCTATTTACATATTCTTGGAGTGTTTACACATGAAGAATTGAGTTCAATTTTCTTACTTTGTGATCTGTGTCTGGAATCCTTCGACCTTAGTACGGGTATTGGTAAGTAGCTCAAACACCTTCTCCTATAGAATGACAACATTTTTATTATTTTTCTCTCTAACAAGCATTTTCTGTATGGAGTTTTTTTTTTCTAAACTCTTTACACAGTTTAACAACACTGCATTTAGACCAAACAATGAACAACTATTATTGAGTTTTGTTACTGTTCTTGTTATTAAACAGTTTACTTGTTTGAATGCAGTATGCGTTCAGTAAACACAATTTCCAAAATTCTCACCCAAACCTTTAACAAAATAGTATATTTCTGATGTTTGCATTGAAAATGCTTAAATGTACTTTTACATTTGCCAGATTCTTTGCCAGATTGTATAAAATATTGGAATTTGTTTCTGCCAATTCTTTCTATACAAGATAGGCCAATGTGGGATTTGTAGGCCGATGCCGATATCAAATATTTTAATGTAAATATCTGCCAATGCCAATACATAAAGATTCATAAACTGCAGAAACTGGGACTGGATCTACTTATAAAATATTTCTTTACAGTACAAATTAAGAAAAAAATGAAATAATTTTAGCACAGTATTCCAACAGCACCTAAATCTAAAATGAGTGCAATAAATCATCAAAGATTGGTTTGAAATTTTAATCAAGTCTAAACATCTGTTATGTTTTCAAGCAATTATCTACCAGTACCAATACGATTCCAGGATCATCGCATTCAGCAATATTTCTGTTGAGTTTTTGAGAAAGAATCTATGCATAGTTTATATGATCAGTCAAAGCTTAAACTCTTTACAAAACAAAACAAACCACAAAGAAATTATTTACTACTTCATATATGTTCATTAACTAGTGGGTTTAAAAAGTGGATCATAAGATCACAAATAACTGACCTGTACAGCCACACCAAAGTTGTTCCCATCTTCAATCCTGGGGACCTGGAGCTGAACCCACATCGACACCTTAAACAGAGTTGAAGTAGACTATTTAACATATGGGAATTTCCCTCAGAGTACTGAATAATACTTGATAAAAAACATCACAGATGACTAATATTGTAAATAAAAAGTCACTTACTATGTTGAGGTTTTCCTTCAGTGTCTGAATGTGGGGCTTGATCTCCCTAATGAGATTCTCAACTTTCTCATTACTGGCAATGGGACCACAAGGAGGACCTCCTGAATTAAGCAATGCACACATTAATTTAATTAATCTATGTCCTTTAGTCCTTACTGTTTAGGTCATGCTTTAAAGACAAAAGAGTTTTGTAAAGCTTTGTAAAACTAAGCCATGTGTATGATGGAATTGTTCATATATGTCAAAACTCAGCATAAGCAACTACTGTCAATCTATTCAGTAGTTTTAGTTCAAATTTAATTTTGACAAGATGGTCAGAGCAAGATTTACCTTCTTCCTCCTCTTTATCTCCATCTCCTTTCTTTCCCTCCTTTGCTTCTCTCTATAGATAGAGTGCAGATAGAGTGCGTATAAAGGTAAACTGCCCATACAATAATCTGTTGCTTTGAATGTTATGACTACACAGAACTACTGTAATCAAAATAATACAATAACATTCAAAAACATAATTACTTCACTTTTCTTCTTTTTCTTAAGCTCCTCTTTGGCAGGGTCTGGGATAGGAATATCCAGTGGCGCCCTCAGAGCAGAAAGGTCCTCAAAAGTCAGGGAGGCCTGAAGGTAATGACTGATTACTTTAGTAATACTATCATGATATAATGTGTCAAAAGCTACATAGTCAGCACTGGCCACAATACCTGTAGCAAACTGTCCATCTCAGAAATCATACATGGGAAGAAAGTTGAGACCAGATTTTCTGCCTGTGACAGAGCAGAAATTTGCACTTTGAGCTACACAGAGGTATTCTAACACTCAATCTGGAGAGCCAACAAACCAAATCATTCTAGAGGGTAATCCAGAT
The DNA here is from genome assembly GCA_037576975.1 of Alestes dentex. NCBI lineage: Eukaryota > Metazoa > Chordata > Actinopteri > Characiformes > Alestidae > Alestes > Alestes dentex. The sequence goes on along the minus strand of JBBIGA010125598.1, from coordinate 17,669 downwards.
CTTACCTCTTTAGTTAGTTTCTTTGTGAATCCATCAACCTGTAAAATAAATACTGTCACATATTGTGCATGCTCATAGAAAATACACAAACATCAAATATGATTACAGATTTTGAGTGATGATGAGTAGATAACCAATGCAACTCAAAAAGCCACCAGAAAATCGGCTAGGTCGGGTTTTTAGGCCTACAATGACAAGTGAAAATCCTGGGCTTACCTCTTTCTTTGACGCAGGGCTCATGTCTAAGGAAGTCATGTTTTTGCAGAGAAATGTGTTTAGTTTACTTATCTCCAAACACTTTTCACACTTGTAAAAACGGATGTTCCGAATTCGTCAAGAAAAAGAGAAAAGTGTTGCAGAAATCTTCGACTAAACGACCAGAAGCGCTAGAGCCAGTGTAGAGTGAAAGTGAAAGTGAAGTAAGTAAATTCAGTCTACAATTCCCAATACAGCCGCGCGGGGGAAACAGCCTACCATGTTTCACTTCTCAAATACAAAATTTAAGTCAAAGTCTCTCAAAGCTCTGAGCTTTGACAGCTCACTGCACTGTGCACATATTCACGGAATGTCTATGATCGAGGTCATTGTGAAATTCATCTAGACCATATTTAGTTTTGAGAGGAACAATAACAGTATGGAGAGTACTAGTAGTGTGGCATGAATAATAGCAATTTACGTAACAGACTGGACTTTCTAGGATTAGCATTAATTTACTAGTCGTTGAGAATGCTATTGCATTTATTAAATAGCTATTATTCATGCCACACTACTAGTACTCCACATACTGATAAACTTCAACATCAGAATAATACTGTTAATGTACATGGTAATCACAATAACTCTCTTAATTTAAAACTCCTTTTATAAATGTTTGTTTTATTGTTGTGTGTCAGGGTACATTGACAGAGCCTTTCATTTTATTTATATTTTTGTTTATTTTTTTATTTTATTGTTATACTTTGATTAATTACACTTTTGTATTAAGAGGCAAGAAAGTTATCTTACATATAAGTTACACATTCTGTAAAACATAGATGACAGATTAAAACAAGATTCAATTTCTACCTGCCACATTAGTAGGTATAGTCTGTCTGGCACAGTTGACAGGACATATTAATGATCAAATTATGAAACAAACATAGTATGAATGCTATGTTTGACATCTTTTGTCTCTGTTGTAAGCTACACATTATGACAAGATAACATGATCGTCATTGTCATAGCAACTAAGTCTAAGACTGGGCTGAATTCATGTTCAGTAAAAATGCAGGTGTAAAGTTATTCCGGTTAACACTATTCATCAGTGCTCAGAACCCCCACAAGTACACCAGTGAGTAGGTATTATTTTGGTGCTGGATCATTATCAGCAAGCAGTGTCACTGATATAGTATTGGCATGTCTGTGGCACAGACTTACATTTACAGCATTTAGCAGCACTTCTGTGTGGGGTAAGGTGGGGTGGGGTGGGGGCCTAGTGGGAAGGATACTTGCCTCTTAAGACTGTCCCGTTGTCCCATCACTCCTCACGTTTACTTGAGTTTGTTGACGGTGGAGTGGGGGGCACTAGTGTCTTAAGGTGCTCTCATGTCTATGATACTATAGCCAATTATGCTTTAGCCAATTATGCTGGAGTCTTGACTTACACTCTTTACAATCATATTTTGTGCCCTGTAAACTTAAACAGAGCTAATTCTGTTTTCTACTTGTATTCCATCCATTCTATTGGCCTATATTCTCTGAGCCTTGGTTGACCAACATAGGGACTCTGGGTCACCACCACTTCCTGGTTCAGCCATTGCTTGAGTCTCTTGCCCAAGTGTCCAAGACTGATTTGGCTGTCTTGGACTGCCTGTGTGCGCTCCTTTTGCCCCATCCAAGGTATTTTGCTGCTCAAATCCCCTGGCAGAGCTCTTTGTTCCTAATGATGGATTGGTGACTCCCAAACCTCTTCTCACACATGCTCCAATAAAAACTACCACTGCTCACTCTACCTGGTCCTACTCTGTCATCTGGCAACTGTTCAGTTGTGATTACATCTGTAAACAAAGGCCTTTTATTGTTAATTTTCTCCAGAGGTACATTTCTTATTCTCCTTCACTTTCCGGGTTTACCAGAGGAGGATAGGTTTCCCTTTTGAGTCTTGGTTCCTCCCGAGGTTTCGTCCTCCAGCTTAAGGAGTGTTTCCTTACCTCTGCTACACTTTGGCTCGCTCACTAGGGGAATTGAAATTGAATTGTATTGAGAGTTCAGCTTATGCTGCACAGTTTGTGTTAGTCATCCTCTAGTCCTTCATCTACTCTAGAGCACAAATACATGCTAACATTCCACTTCCATATCAGTGCTGTTGTGCTGAGAATGATCCACGCCCAAATACAGAAAATTTAAGGAAATTTCCCACTTGTGGGATTAATAAAGGTTTATAAAGGTTTATCTTATCTTAATACATGCAAGATAACAAATGTAGTAAAGTGGGTTCCCAAATAATGCAGGGCAACAGATGAACTAAATTCTGTCGCTGTCACATGGTCGGTTTACTCACTTGGCAATCTTACTGGCAGTATTAATCTTCAGTCAATTTCTTTTGGTCTCCTTAAGTAACTCTAGACTGATCTTGGCATGTTTTGGATCATCGCCTTTTTGTAAAATCATTCCTCTTTTTCTTGACTGTGGGAGCTGCTAGCTGCCATATAACCTCAAACAGTAACCTCTTGCCTAACAGTTTGTGATTTGTTAAACTACTTCTCTATGTTCTCATAGCCCTAGAGTAAATCAACAAAACCACAGCATTTGACTCCAAAATGCAGCTGGTTTATCTTTGTGTTACTGTAGTGAACAAAGGTAAGGAAAATCCACCCAGCAGGTTGCAGATTATTTTCCTGTTCACTGTAACACCCCCTATCCCTTAGGACTGGATCCCCCAGGAGCAACAGACACAAGCAGAAACACAGGTAAGTGTTTTAACAGTACAGAGGTTTATTCTGGTACAGTTCTTGCAATACAGCACTTTCACCAGAGGTGTGACCACGGTGGGTCTGGGGTGTGGTAAAAAAATGCCTATAAATCCCTATTTATATAGTCTAAACCCTAAAAATGCCCCCAAATACGCTCCCAAAACACTTTAATTTCATTTTAAACTCAGCTAAATACATTACCCTTAAAAATGTAAAGGTTAACCCGTATACGTACTGTACAGCGTACACTGAACTGTCTCCCGCAGTGCTAGAATGTAAAATACTGATGTTACCCGGTTTTATTTGGTATAAACAGGGTAATTACAGTAATAATTTCATTTACAGTAATAAAAATTCAGCTAAATTTCAATATAGAACATTACTGTATTTTTATTACTGTAAATTAAATTATTACTGTAATTCCCTAAATTATTAGGTAATTACAGTCATTATTACTCTAAATTATTATATTTTTCATAATAATTTAGCACTAAAGGAAAAGGAAAATTATATATTCTCACAAAGAAAACAAAAAAAAAAAAAGATTTTTGACCCTCACCCAACCCTGAACAACCCCAAAAAGGGAATGGATGGATAGATATTTTTTGCCCCCCCAGATAAGCCAAATGCCCACCCATCCATGATGTTCTGGTCACACCTCTGACTTTCACCAGTGGTTTCCCACTTGCACAGCCCACGTGGAGCCCACTACACAAATAAGTTACACACACCCAGTAATTAGAAGCACACTGAACAAGATATCACGTGTACAAAAAGTCACTGCAATCTACTAAAGTCCACAAGTTGGAATCCTCCAACCCCCGCTGAGGTCTGGCCCAACACGTGGCTACTTCGTGGCAATGCACTGGAAGGAAAACAAAGAATGCTCAGACCCTCTGCAACCAACTCGACCCAGCAGCAATTTTGCGTTACCCAGTCAGTCATCCAACTTTCTTTTGTGGGGAGATTGACTGTAGCGATGGTCTGAACTGTATATTCTTCCAATTTCCGGCAACAGCCGTCATGCCGTCCTCCACTTGCTGGGTCTCACATTAGATGTTAACTTTTGTGATGAGATCATAGTTAGGTTGCATTATGGTAGCCCATTTACAATAGAATGACACAGTGATCCATTTCATCAGTATTCTTGTGTCAGCCAAATCTTTCTGTTGTATCTTTGTTGTGATGAGGAGATTTTGCCGTGCTAGACCTTTGTCTAGAAGCATTTTTTTTCAATTTTTTTCTTTGTCTTCCAGATCTTGTCTTCACTTCCCCTTAACTGTAGTTTTCCTTGACTTTTCTTAACATTTCCTAATGACATTTCTGACATAAGGCAGTGAAAAGTACAAACAAGATATGATTAGATACTTTTTATTGACTTCCGTTGCTCTGTAAGAATCAATTATGCATCTGCACAGCTGACCACTTAGATGAGCCCATGGGCACTAAATTCATTAAACTCTGAAATGTGTCTGTCTAAACTGATTTAAGGTTACATCTGCTAACAGACACACATATCACTGATGGGGAGAGGGCCCATCATGCCCAACCAGAAGTGAGGCAGACTGTCCTCTCTTGAACTCCTGGACATGGATGGCTGTGGCATTACTGAGGACTGAACTGGCAATCTTGTAAGCCTATTATTAAAAAGGCCCCTGTTTTGTTTTTTTTTTTTTTTCATGCATTATGTTAACATATTAATATATACATTTAGTTACACTACACACTGTGCTAATGGCACCAAACCATATGGATAAGCAAATCCATTGATAAAACTGACGCCCTTGATAAAAAAGTAAATGTTTTGCTTTATTTTCTGTGCTCCAGGTCTTAGTACATTAGCTGGAACAAGTTCACTGACCTATAGAGATAATTGCAACATACTGAAACATCTTGTTCTCTCATGTCCAAAAATTGTTCTGAGCAATGTGGCATGACACTATCCAAAACTTATAAAACAAAAAAGTGCAAAGTTTTAAAGTGGCAAGACCACTCTCCAAGTTTTTAATTATACTCCTTCATTTGTTAAAACTGTTATATTTCACTATCACAAATGTAAGTATACATTTTTTTAGGATTTTGTAACATCCATGGTCAGCGGCCGCTAGAGGCTTATGTTTAAATTCACCTAAGGGACTTTTTGAACACTCACATTATTTTCGTTCTATGTTGACAGCCGCTGTTTTGTGTTTTAGTTCAATGAATATGGAGAGTGTCTTTTGTTGTTTTTGTATTTAAGTTTCTAAGTTTCACAGTTTAGGTTGTCAGTTTACATAGAAGTTGGGTTTGTTCAGGTTACTCCTTGTCTTGAGCTTTGGCCCTCATGCCTTCTTTTTGTTTCTGTAGTTAAAGAATAAAAAGCCTTTTCAATATGGAAGTCTGCGTCTGTGCCTCCTCTCTGAACTGGCACAGCCCCTATGTGACCGAAGGACTGATCTTACACTGTGGCGCAGCAGACTTTGCCATGTGTCCGTGGGAACCTGTGACCAGCTCGGTGAGTGGGATGCGCTGGACCTAGCAGGGGGAGGAACTGACCAGAGCGAGTCGGTATACGCCCCAGGAGCTGCTGGGGTATATTAGCTCAGAGGACGAAGGGTTAATATACTACTGGAGTGGCAGACCGGAGGACAAGCCAACTATTTCTAGAGTTTTTCGTAGACTTCTTCATCTCCAACCCGGCTACAAAGCCACGGAGGCAGAGAGGGTTGCGAAGGCTGTGGCTCAGGTCTGCCGATCGGCTGCTCCCGGCGTCCCGGATGTCTTCTCGAGCCCGTCCACACACGCTCAAACCTGACTCATTCTGGGAGGCAAGCTCTGTGCCGGTCCAGCAGGTCCCTCCTGCACGTAGTGCAGTTTCGCAGACCCATGGCGGATCCAAGATGGCGGCTCCCACAGAGGCAAAGAGGGAGCGCAGAGGGAACAGCCAGCGCAGAGGAAGTGAGCAGGTGAGCCCACTGTGAGCACACCGGCTGGGAAGCCGGCTCCGGGGATGGAGTCCCCAGTGCTCTTCAGGTCCTTTACTCCTTGTCTTGAGCTTTGGCCCTCGTGCCTTCATTTTGTTTCTGTAGTTAAAGAATAAAAAGCCTTTTCAATATGGAAGTCTGCTCCTGGACCTTCTCTCTGAATGGGCACAGCCCTTATGTGACAGATTTTAACAGAAATGGTAAGTTATGAACAAGTTACTGTGCATTAAGTGGCACTGACAATATTATTTTATTTTTATTTTATACTCAATTTGCTGTATGGATTTGTATTTTTCCTTTTTTTGTTATAAAGAAAAACATACATTTCCACATAGCTCGCTGTAAAGAATTTATGTACAGTAAACCCCCACTTTAACACGGATCAGCGGTCGCAGTTTCAGTCCATTGGATTTTTGCTGAGAACCGAACTAATAATTGTTCGCGGAACCTGCAGATATCCTCTGCATTTTTTTTTTACTGTTGTGATGTCTGGGCCTGGTCCGCCACGCCCCCTCGTCCTCCTGCTGTGTTACTAAGCCTGAGGGGGTGTGGTGGACGAGGCCTGGTCATCATAGCTGTTTTCTTGGCAATATATAATTTTTCATGCATTTTAGTGCTAAAGTATTAAGAAAATATAATTTACTAATTTACTAATAAATATTAACATAAATTCAGCTACATTTCCATATAAAAAATAACTATACATTTTTGGTACTGTCCAGAGAACACAAAGAAAGCACGTCTTGGGATGGTGAAATACCGCTGTACTCAGAGGCGAGAATTTTGAAAGTAGCCAATCCGTAACCATAAAGATGAACGAATGTTATAATTTATTTTGTATATATGCATAGTGGTTGCTAGCTAAAATCACATTTTAGCCTTCTAAAATCTATATATATTTTATGCATTGCATTGTTTTTGTCAATTCTCATTCTGTAGCATTTTACATTAGATTAAAAACTACAATCATATGTACAAAAATAACCTGAATCACCTGGTACCAGTTGTGGAGGGGCCCAATTTGCAGATCCTATTTGTGGGGGAGCTACAGCTATTATGTCACTACCTGTGTGATCCCTTTTTTAAATGCAGTGTCGTCTAAATAATTTTTGCCCAATGTGAAGCTTTCCTTTTTTAACACTAATGCAGTCTGATTAAGGAGAAAAGAACAGGGTTTTTACAGAGACCACAGTGCCTCAATTTGTTAAAGCAGGAAAACACGTGTGGTGCAGCTGGGTCTCTAGAACCAGAGTGAAAAAACACTGTAGATCACGGGTCTCCCATTTCATCCACAAAGGACTGTTTGAATGCAGGTTTTCAAGCAGGAACACACTTGATTCTGTTTGTTTAATCAGCTGGTCTCATTTTACATTGTCATGTATCTGCACTTTATGTATTTCTGGTTCATGGTTAGATACATAAGGATGAGGTGAAGAACTCTAATGTAGAACCTCAGAAAAAGTTCATTTGCACCGCACTTGGACCATATGCCTGGTGGACCATACATCATCGATCAAACCCTCCATCTGCATAAATGTTGCCGATCACCCACATCAACATAGCATTTTTTCATATCAGAAACGGAATTCACATCATAACCACATAATTATATATTATGTCGATCCTTAGCCCAGCATGGTCTAAATTATATTTAGTCCATTGTTACAATGGACTTGTACTAAACACCCTACATTTGAACCCTTTTACAGTGAATGTCTCAGATCATATTACTAATTTCAGGTAGCGGACACCTTGAAAAGTAAATAAAAATAACTACTATTTGATCCTTTTTTCAGATTTTCTACATGCAGCACTGACAAAAGAGGAATATCTCTCAGATTTATTCACACTCACACACACAAGTTTACCAGTGGTCATAGGTTACCACTGATCAAACAAAGTACTGTGAATAGCATTATCATATAGTCAAGACTATTTGTAAAGGTTACTGTGTCTACAATGCAAATTGTTAACTTTCCACAATATGTCTGTACTTTTCTTGATCTTGATCAAAGAAGCACTGGTACTTGTTTTGTGTGCTGTTGTTGTTAGATGCTGACTGGTCGATAGAGCTCCTGGGAAAGCCGTGTACCAATGTGTGATGATTCAAATTAAAAACTTCTCTATGGGCTTTGGTCAGTGAATGGGACATTAAGCAGTTAAAATGCACTACACAGCACAGACACCGTCAAGGAGGCGAACCTCATATGTTTTTTACAAATTGCATTGTAGGCACAGTAACCTGTGCAAATTGTCTTCATTATATGAGAATTCTGTTCATAGTACTTTGATCAATTGCAAACTATGAACACTGATATATTTGTGTGTTTGAGTGTGAATACATCTTAGAAATATGACTGGTTAAGTTTATCAGTGCTGCATGTCGAATATAAAACCTTTAATCTCTGACTTTTCTTTGACAGTTGTTTAGGTGTACTTAGCTGGCAGTAACTTGGTGGAATAGCGGACGTTGATTTAAGTATAGCTTTACAGGTTTGAAGAACAGATGTAGACTAGTTGAGCACTGATGTACGTCGCTCTGGAGCGTCAGCTAAATGCTTTAAATGTAAATGTAGTAACGCTTTTTCCGACTTTTCAAGTCACCAGGTGCTTCCGCTAAACGATATTTATTGAACTTCTAAACGTGCTGATTTAGCACAGTCACACTTTGAACCCTCGGAAATATCTTAATGAAATCTCAAAACCACTGATACGGTTAAAGATTTGAACTGTGGAAATTCAATCCAAAAAAATGAGTGTAAGGCGGATGTCATGCTTAAAAGAAACTCAGCCTATAGCAAACCATCACGGATCCAGGAACAGGAACAGGGAGCGAGAACTTGCGTCAGCCGGTGCTAGGAGACTGCTGTGGCTGCTCGGCTGGCTAGATTAGATGTGCGGTGGAAGATGAAGTTGGTCGTGATTGTAGAAACCAGGCAGTACCTCAAGACAAGATCAACAGAGTTTATGACAGAAGTGAAACAGTAATAGTTCTACCTAGGATGTTTAAAGGCAGTTTGCTCGAACTTTTCCTCGCTGATAGACCAGTTTACTAGCCTGCTAAGTTTTAGTGGCGAGTTGTGCTCGTAAACAAAGTTTTACTTGTTGCAAATTAAATCAGACTCAGTGTGATTTGCGGCAGCCTTTGCACCCGATTGCAAGGAAAACAAGCGCAACAACTTGGGCAACAACGTCGCGCGCCGTCAAGATAAGTTACACGTGTAAGTGCAAGGGTCTCTCAGGCGAACCTCAACACTTCTGTCTGTAAGATCAGTCCTACAGGAGAGGCTGCGAAGCGTACAGGCAGACCTTGGCCACTCTCCTGTTTTTCTGGAAGATTTAATTTGTTTTGACCGAATATTTCCACCAAAGATGTCGCGCCTCTTATTGGGAGTGCTGAGAAGGTAAGTGTCTTTCTGTTTTGTTTTTTTTTGTTGTTGTTTATATTAAAACACCTTATTTCTATCACTTGAACGTTGCAAAGCGAGTTGCCATTATTTCTGTATTTCACTGCATGCTCTCGTTTATGACACTTAAGGGCTTGCAAACAGTTTGAAGTTTGTTTTATATTGTGTTTTATATTAAGACGCGTACATCCGAAGCAATATGAAGCAAGAGGACGTCTAACAGATCCAAACCTTCAACCCTTAAAAGTTCAAGCTAAATACTTAAGCCATTAACGGACCACATTTTTATATAATAAAATAATGTGTAATATACATTCATATGTATATATACATATGTATGCGTAATCCACATTCTTTTATTATATAATCATAAAAGAAAAGCCTGCAAAATCGAGATTGTTTGCACATATAAATAACATTTGCAAATGAACAAGGTCCCTGTCAGACTTTAGAAGGAAGTAGATGCCAAATTCTGGGCGTGTAAAAGTACCAGTACCAGTATTTCATTTTGTGAAGGGAGCGTCTCAAAAACACCAGCATTCACAGATTTTCAAACATGGTTGGGAGTTTTGTCTGTGTGTCGCTGTGCTAAATACATAGGTTCTATATCATTCATTCTTTAATTCTAAAAAAGACCCTTCAAATTGCTTCTGGATATCACAGGCAGACAATGTATTTGTTTAAATGTTTGTCTACTTAGTTTTGATTACTTAGGATCCTGGCATAATGTATGAGAGAAGTCCAGTAATTCAGTATACTGCTAACAAATACATCTTTCTAAAAAATCCTACATTTTGTTATGGTTTTTAAAAAAAACACCCACAAACTTAGGGGTGATCGTAATATTATAAGGAACAAAGCTGATATCAGAATCTATTGCAATAATCCATCTTAACTTGCCCAGTAGATTGTCCCTTTCTCGTTGATTTCCCATCATTTTTTCTCAGTTTTATCCTGGTTTAACATTAAAAGTTTATGTGACATGTAGTCGTATTTGTTTGATTTATGGCTGTGCGTCTGGTGAAATCTTTGGCAGTCAGCAATTTCAATATGTACACCAACAAGCTATTATTAAGTATGCCTGTCTTGTGTCTGCACTCATTGTCCATTTTATTAGCTTCAGTTACCATATGGGTGCACTTTGTAGTTTACAATCACAGACTGTATTCCATCTGTTTTGTTAGCACTGTTTACCCAGTTCATCAGTTGTGGGGACCCCCACAAGACATCAAATGAGCAGGCATTGTTTGGGTGGTGGATCATTCTCACAACAGTGGGGACACTGATATGATAGTGGCATGTTAGTGTGTGTGCTGCACAGAGTGTATCCTACAGCAGTGCTGCTGGAGTTTTTGCAGTAGAAATATCAGATCCTTGTGGAACCCACAAGTGATTTTTTAAGGCTTTGATGAGCAACTTCCCGGGATGGTCAGACTAGTGTACCAGATCATCCGATCAGAAACATGCCATAGAACAAACTGGTGAATCAGCTTGGTCAACAAACCTGTGCAATTTGTGTTTCACAACATCACAGATAGGAGCAAACAGTGTAACTTCAGAGATTAACTTAATTCAGGTGTACTGCAACAGGTCTGTCAGAAAAATTAAATATTAACCAGAACTGGTTAATATCAGTTCTGGTTAATATTTTATTAATATCATGTGCATGTTAGCCCATCTGTGCATATATACTTACATGTGTGGTGTCTGCTTGGGCTATTTAAAATTGTCACGGAGCTTTAAATTCAAAATATCAAGTATTCAAAATATTATTTACACTTTTTGTGTGAAGATCACTGTGTGTGTTTGTGTGTCTGTGTGTTTGTGTCTGTGTGTTTCAGGTTTGTTGACTGAGCTATGAAAATGTCATACTTAATAGATCATAGTGTATATGGTGTTACATTATATACATATGAAATTTCATTCCAAAGTGCTCTATATCCATTTATAGCAATTTTGGATATAAAGAGTTAGTTAAGGCAGTACAAATCATATTATAGCATTGATATTTCTTTTGTAAAGGCCATTCCCAACACTGCATTAAACATAACAATGAATGAAAATTATCTTTAATGCACTTTGGAATAAAAACCTTAATAAACCCCTTCTACTATGGAAGATTATAAGCACAAAAATTCGAATGTCATTTCATTTTGCAATTGGCAATTCAATATTCAATCAGAGCATGCACTTGTCAATTCAATATTCAATCTGAGCATGTAATTTGAAAATACATTTTGCAATTGGCAATTCGGTGTGCAAAGTGATGATGCAATCCTTGGTTCATTTCAAAATATTTTGTATAAAAAATAGTATAGCTATTTACTGAATCGCATTTTGTATTCAAATGGCAATTCATTTTGCAAATATCATGTCAATATTCAATCTCTTTATTCAAATGCAATAGCGCCCCAGGAATTGAATTGCACGTAAGGGGAAAAACTCAATTGACAGTCCCAAACTGTCAGACTGCTCATCAAGGCAGGCCTTCACTAACAATGTCACTTCCTTGTTCATGGCCTCACCAGAATCAGTTCAACTGAGTGATTTGTTTATTTGTTATTCTATTTTTTATTCAAAATGTTTTGAATTGAACAGGAATTCATTGAATTGCCAACTGCAAAATGTATTTTCAAATCACATGCTCAGATTGAATATTGAATTACCAATTGCAAAATGCATTGCCATTTTTGTACTTTTAATCTTCCATATTCTAACACATCTGGAATCGCTTACAACCAAGATGAATAGTTTTGTGACTTCTCAAGACTTTTGCACAATAATGTATTGCATGTTTGTGTGTGTTGCCTGGGTTTTCTCCTGATGTATATTATGATTGCAGTCTGACCCTGTGCTGCAGTGCAATGCTAAGGCACAGATCATTTTAAGAGCCCTTTCTCTAATATAAATAGGCCAGAAGCCAGATTGAAAGTTTCAGAAAAATATAATTAGAGGTCAGAAATTCATTCAGCTGGCCAAAAACAACTTTTTCTAAAATCATGCTGAGAAAAGGAAGGCTGGATATATATTTGTTTTTCTAAGAGTTTAAGATCTTTCTAATATCTTCTGCTTGTGCAATTGCAGGACATGCAGACTTGCATTAATTCTGACTTTTATGTAATATTGTATGTGTACCAAGTTGTAGACCCACTTTACAACTACTACAATTATAATTGTTAAGAAAAAACACTTCACTTACACACAGCCTGTTACAGTATCCATGTTGTTGAGCTTGTATACAATATTACAATATGATAAATGCAATACAACACATTACAGTGTATACAAAACAGTACAGTACAGTAATACTGCATGGCCAAAAATGAAATTAAAAAAACTGTAAAGGGACATTTTTAAAAACATCTTTCATTACAAAGTGATTGTGTTTTTAGTTAAATTCATGGGAAAATATATGGGCACAGCATTGGTGAACTGTGTTTTTGAACCATGTTCAAAAACTAAATTAAAAATGTTTCTTAAATGTATTTGATTGTAGTCTGATTTGCATTTTCTCAAATTGAGGAAATTTAGAGAAAAAGTTTAATATTCGGTCACTGTCCAGTATGAAATCAGCTTTACCATGCTCATGCAGAAGAACCTGGAACAATGAAGGTTAGGGGAAGATGCTTTGTTTGTATCATATAAGCCAGAATAGCTGTGAGAGGACTTGATATTCATTCAGTTTAGCCAAAATTATCGTGCCAGTATTACAGGCTTTCACAGCCAAGGACTGTAGCACGTTGTATCAGAGACTCCAGAATTGTTTTCCTGAATACTGTTTCTGGCAGCCTTTGTGAAAATGAGTAAAAAGTCTTAGATAACTCGATGTCATGCAGAAATACCGAACATAAAAGAAACCAGGCCATGCTGGGCTCACCTGGGTCATCCTGAAGTACTGAAAATGAAAGACACCCAGGTTTTAATTAGGTGCATTAAGTCTAAGAAACATATACTGTATATTATACACATATATTGCAATCACTAGCACCACTGCATTTTAGTATTTTTGAAACGCTCCTTTCCAACATGGCATAAAAGTCTTCTCCTGTATTATTTGAAGAGATTAGAGCAGCAGCTAATCAGAGATACCTCCATACATAATCTCTCTAGATTTTGAAATCTTTTAGACTCTGCTTTCCAATTCCAGTTGGCTCAGGTCATCAGGGTGGCAATGTCAAAAGCCTGCTAGAAGATACAAGTATTATCTCTTGATAAAGGCAGTTAAATTTTCACCTAAAATCTCCTTCAAAATTTGTATTTTTGTCTCATCTGACTGTAGAACCATAGTTCCAGTAGCATCTACCATTTATGCTTGTGATAATTATGTTTGTAGTTAAATCAAACAAAGGTTTCCTCTTGTCTGCCTGTCAAATAGTTTCAGCCATGTCTCATTGTAGTTTTGGAGACTGGCTGTTTTAAAGTTTTTCAATATTGCCTGAACAATAAATATGTAATATTGGTAATAATCAGTTTTTTCCACTGTTTTTTATATATTGTTGCAGTCAGACTCTATGTATGTTGGAGAGCCCCAGGACATTTTCCTTTACGTTGACTTTTCTTAGTGTGACTGTTTAACCGGTCATGAGTATTTTGCTAAACCGTTCATGAGAATTGGAGGGACGTGCATGCATGCATGTTGCTGTAAAACAATTAACCCAAGAGCAGTGTGGAGGGGGAGTGAGTTCATATAGGCTTTCCTGATTGGCCCTCTCCTAAGGAGGTGTGTGCTTGGCCTCTAAAGAAAGGAGGGAGCAAAGTTTGGCAGTTATTGATAATGTGAAAGAAAGACAGAACATAAGAATCAGTGTGGTGAAATACTGATAAACTTCTCTCTGATCTCTGGTGTCAGTTTATTAGCACCCACTACTGCACTCTGTATAATAGCTCTGTAAAGCTATATCCCAAATGAGATCCTACATGTAGCAAGTTCAGATATTAAGAGTATAAATTACATGTAATAGTGTAATAAATTGTTTCCTCAGTAAATGGAGATTTTCTGTTTTTTGAATGACACAAAGGGAGCAGTACTGTAAAATGGGTGTAGAAATCCAGTGAATCCATGTGGCTAGAGAAATAAACAGCAGTGTGTTCCACAAATAGTCACAAATATCGATAAGTCACTATAAAGTCATTTTAGTGCATTAGTTCTTTAGTCAAATAAATTACAGAAGGATAAAACAACGCTGGTCCATTTTTCAAAAACCTAATTATTGTTTTAGTCTCACAAATCTTGCTTCTAAAGAATGTGATCTTGTCTTAGCTTCTTATTTTGTCATTTTCCTTCTGTATTAGTATTGTAGCTGAGTGTGTCTGGAACTGAACAGGCATTTTAAACAGCAGTTGAGAAACAGCCTTTTTCAGTATTGGGCAAGATCAGTTCTTTTATGCCAAGAAATGTCTTCAGAACAATCCTTTATTGTCATTTCTTTATTCCTTTTTATGTTCCTTGAAATGAGTCCATCCTTCAGTCCATGTAGAATACATTGACACTTACTGTATGGTGAATAGATCTGGGTAGTTTACTGTATCCCATGTGTAGATGAAGTACAAATGGAGTAGTTAATCAGAATCGTTTTACTTTTGGATTATGCTGCAATATAGATTATGTTTGACCAGTTTATACTCTCCCCTACTAGCACGAATACTTCTAAATACACTGTATGGACATATGTATTGGGACACCCGACCATTACACCCCCGGGGGCTTTATATGGACTTGGTCCCACCTTTGCAGCTATAACAGCCTCGACTCTTCTTCAAAAGCTTTGCAAAAGATTTTGGAGTGTTTCTGTGGGAATTTGTGGAATAGAAAAGGGGCTTCCCCAAACTTTGTCCACAAAGACAAAATAGCACCTGCACTCTACTGTAACCCTGTTTACTGCAGGTACAGGCACCCTAATGACCAGTCACTGTTATAATTCTACACATACTCATTGTGGTTTTTCTATGCTGCTGACTGTGCAATAAGAATAAGAATATGATTCCAGTACAACATATGCTCATGTGCAATGATATGTATATATAATGCAGTATTTTAATTTCTGGTAAACTAAGTTTCCCACTCACATTACTGTTATGCTGCTACATTGTCTATTTATTGTTTATTTATTGTAGTGATCTGTCATCCCTGTAACTCTGTTTAATGCTGCTAACTGCCACCTATGCAGTAATCAGACCTATAGTGCAATACACATCACTCCAGTAATGTCCACATTTGCTGTCTATTTATTCTCTGTTGGTTGTCCTCTGTTTGCTGTAACCTGCACTCAGTTGAATGTTGTATGTTGCTATGTGTTGCACCGAGGTATATGGAGAAACGTGCCCTCATCTCACTTAGTACGTGTACATAGCTGCTGATGACAAAGTAACCTTGAACCTTGAAGATGTAAGTATAGCATTGTCCAAAATGTTTTGGTATGCTGTAACATTAAGTATGTTAATATCTTATTAAGATCTTCCAGTATCTTTCACTGGAAGTATGAGGCCACCTGAATTCAGTTATTAAGAGGTGTGTCCCAATACATTTGTCCATATGGTATATGTGGTCACACATTTCTGTGTGCTTGTTTGTGCTAGAAAGCTGTGTGGGAATAAAGATAGCGGTATCACCACAAATTTCTGTGGTAATTATTGAGTAAGGGGACAAAATAAAAAAAAATGGGTTCAGCAACAACAGGGATATGGACAAATTTCACCTTTACCCTGGGAATGGTAATACAACATAATAATATGCTAATCCAAAAAACTAATTTTTGGATTCCTCAGTTGAGATAAAGTTCACTGTCAGCTGAACACACCAGTATTGTTAGTTTGACTGAAGTTTGTTGTGTGCTGTGAAGTGAGTGAAAGCTTTGTTGGGCATTAATATCATTAAATATATTAAATATTTTTATTGCATTGGCTTTGCAGTGTTTAACTCTTAAAGGAGTAGTAGATCTTTCCATTCTCTCATATTTACACACTTGGTAGGAATTGTTCTTTTTGTTTAATTAAAGTCTATTTATTGAAGCTATTAAACACAGTTTACGTGACAATTTGTACCTCTTTGATCTGTTGTGTCTTGTGGTAGCAGATGTAGTTCTAGACTGTCTTTGTGTGTTTATCTTAATTACATTTTATAGGTGACTGATAAAGTGATAATCAAGATGAACTCAGTTACTTGTGGTAAAAACATCGGGTTTCACTCACTGGCACTGAATGTTAAATAAAAGAAAATGAGAATGTGGATTTTTTGTAATTTCCTGCAAATTTAGTCCAAATTAGTTTGTCTCTTATTAAGCCAAGCGATTTATTGTGCTGTGTTTTACAGTTCATAAAGCAATAAACCTTGGTTGTGCTGATTTCTGGTGGTCCTTAGTAGTGTTGTCAAAAAAACACTTTTTTTTTCCTCCATAGAGAGCCAGGGGGAGCTTAGGGACTTTGGCTCTCTACGGAAAAAAATAAAGTAGTACGCACCTTTAAATGTAGCTCGGCTGGGGAACAACCTAGTGCCGTGAAATTTTACACAGACCCTCAGCTCCCCGAGACCTATTGAACGAGGCCAGTCACGAATCTCTCCTCCGCAGAGAACTGGCGCGACAGTCCCGTGAGCACACTTGAAATAATTTATTAAAAAGTTCCTATGTTTGTTTTTTCTCCCCCTATAGTATCGAAAATAGTATCGAGTATCCAGTACAATCCTTAGTATCGGTGTCGAGTTTGAAATTTCAGTATCGTGACAAGCTTAGTCCTGTGTGATATGTATTATCCCAAAATTGGGTAGCACGAGGAAGGGAGGGGATGGTGTTAAAGCATGAAGATGGGGGTAAGGTTGGCATTAGAGGTTTTTGGGTGGGAGCAGAATTTCATCCCTATCTCTAGTTTTTCAAGTAGCCCTTCCTTTGTGTACTAGGATTACAAGGTACAATGGTGGCTGGTAGTTTTTCTAGTTCCACTATGGGAATGCATTGGTCATTGAACCCTAGTTAGAATTTTTCTATTAATGTGTACCCTTAAGTGAGTTTATTATTAATAGAATGGAAGGGAGATTATTTTTTTCGTATTATATGTAGCATTGCATTTACATATAATCAAAATAATTGGCAGCACACATTTACTATTGTGGGCAATATGAAAGCCTTTATTAGTTGTCTTCACACAGATCACAAAAATGACTCCAGCTTAAAGGAGAAGTTCGGTGTGAAATGGACCTGGGGTGTATTGAAACGAGACATTGAGAACTTTGGAAGTGCAAAGGTAGTTTCCGGTCGCCGCCATCATGAAATTAAGGCAAAATAAGTCGACTGACGAGCATGAACGAACAGGTAGGATAGGGCAACTCGGTGTCCTCATATTCTGCCATCCTTGCA